>DVPR01000576.1:0-13254 GCA_018239345.1 Oxynetra stangelandi
AGCACGTCGGGTTTGCAAGGACAGAGATGTTTGGCACTCCGTGCTCTCTGCCTACCCCGCTAGGGACCTGGCGTGACCATTATTTATTTATTTATTTATTTATTTAGTTGGTTACAATTTGTTGTTAACATTTCAGCGTCTAACTTTATTGTTTTGAGGGTAGTTGCAAATTTACAATAGCGATGCGTTTCGCTTGCACTTTCCGTATACAAAACAAACATTCACATTGAAATGCAAATGTTATTCGTTACCGGCCGTCTAAAAGTTTTTAATGTTGCTGTGAGACCCTCGCTTGGCTTTTGAATAATATTTACTTGTTGTTTCATAAAACAAAATAAATTAAAATGTTATGTAGAATTATTTTCTTGTTATAAGTGAATAAGTTTTTGTTTACTGGATAAGGATTAGTAAGTCATTAAAATAATGTCATATATGCCCCATAAGGGTATTTTACATGCAACTACCAATTTTTAGAGACTTAGATTTGTTTTATTATTTCATAGTTCTTAAAGGATTCTATTACGCATTTGGTGAAATAACCCTTTCTGGCTCCCCGAGGACTTCGTTTGCGTGAAAAGAGTAAGTTGGACTTCAAAAGTGAAGTGGGTTAGAACATAATTTATATTGAGTTCTAGGATAGATATTAAACATACCAAGACATATTAGTTATACGTCACTGTGTGATATGACCCCAATTGGTCGAGTCGATGAAACATTGTAAGATAACTAACAAATACACCATATATTTGTATAGTATGTACATCTGTATGTATATGTTACATAAAAACAATACTTATGAAGTACTATGAAAACATTTTAACAGAATTCATTTAATTGGACAGTTCATTAATTAACGACCAAAACAGATATAAATAAGCATAAATTCAATTATTCCGGCCGAAATAGATTTAGTCATCTTATTCAAAAACCGAAATCTATTCACCCTGCCCCAAATCTGTGAATATCGACATGCGATGCTCGGCGACTAAACTTTCCTATACGTCTTGATTAGCACTGCATCTTGACTCACTTCAAGGACCCTTCCAGCGGACCCTGAGGAGAACTGTTCCATTCATCAGTCTCAAACTATAACATGAAGTTTATTAATGATTAATTTTTCAAACTCGTTAACCTTCTTTCAGTTCCGGTCGAAACCCACGCCCGCTGCTTTGACGGAAAGTTGGTTAATGAAAACTTTTCTCCTGTTTTCTTTAAAATTTTCGAGCTGAAGCAGCGCTCTGCAGACTTTTGTATACTCTGGGGGGTTGTCGAGAAATAGTATAGAAAAGTTCTCAAAATTTATATTTCGCGGAAAACCATAATAAATTTATAATGCGCATGAACGAACGTGACCCGGAAAAATTACATTTGAATGAAAAAAAAATCTCTTTGAATTTAACTTGTCTTTGAAATGTGTCTTCGTACACTTAAATTGGATTGAATGCTGTAGAACTGGAATACTTCTAAGAATACACACACAGAATACAGTTGCCGCGCTATATATAACAGAAAGAAACAAAGCATTACTGAGTCTAACAACGGCATTCAATATTATCAATATATGGCTAAGTAAGCTTGAGCCTATACGACTTGAAGGGCGTCAACCTGTAAAGAATGTGTTTTAATTCCAACGCTTTTAAAAAGGTTACTATTTTACTCAAGATAATGTATTTCACCTGGATGTAGACTAGATTTATCAAGACGAAGATTGCGTTTGGCCTACCGGCTACTGACATGCAACCAACCTCGAACCGGCTTGTACGAAGAAGACTATTTGTGTACTTTAATTCATTTATTATTATTTCAATGCCAATATTCATATTATTCATTGTCTATAAACATATCAGTATCAATAGTTTTAACTGATAACATAACTACAGTAAAGTTGGTCAAATTAAGTAGGTGATAGAACCTGTATATGGTTCGCCCGGGAAATTACCACCGCTACAAGTATTTCTGCCGTGAAGCAGTTGTTATTATAGCTATTTGAGCTTCAGTCTGAAGAGTGTGATTGGCGGTCCATGTGTAGGTAAATATCTGGCCTTAAGTATCGACGCAAAGTCGCTCGTCTTGCAGTCTTCTATAGGATACATTTTGGAGATTTCTGATGAAATAAGAAAAGATCAAGACTTTTAATTGTAGAAAACTATTTATTATGAATTAATTAACAGTGACATGACACTATAAAACAAGCTAGTACTTATAAAAGTAACTACGTGAAAAAGTGTCGGTGCGTATTGCTATTCTATTTTAGTAGGCGCGGCGCATGTCTGCGTTTCTCCCAACAATTTCGCAGAGGAGCTCCATAATTTGATTCCACCTGCTCCGTTCTACCATCGGACGTCTAGACGTATGGCAGGGTACCATCCATATCTCGTAGACAAACCGCTAAACAGGACGAAATGGTTCGCTAAATCGTTTCCGCTACAGACTGCGACAGAGTGGAATTCCCTGCCGGAATCTATTTTTCCCCTATTCAAGACAAGAATGAATAGGCACTTTCTAGGCAAGCGTGCTTCATACTAGGCTGCATCCCGCTTTCCATCAGGTGTGATAGGAGTCAAACGCGAGCCTTTAGCTAAAAAAAAAAAAAGTCAGTCCCCAAGAGTCCTCAAGAGTAACAAAACTTCTGTGACCGGACAAGAATTATACTAACGGTTTCCTACAGTAGTGTCCGAGGTCGGGTGCAGATGTCTATGGGCGGCAGCTTGTATCTGCTGCATGTCCGTTTGCTGTTCTCATCACAAGCAAATCTTACAGCCAACTTCTTCTTACAGCAAAACGTGTATGGTGCTTGTGTACGGCTTATTGGGACGTTAATGTATTGTCAGTATGTCCGTCGCGAAATTGCTGACACTTCACGCTCCGAATCCCCAATAACGCTTATTCATCTCAAGAGAGATTGATACGATACCGCCATTATCAATCTTCTTTGCAACGTAATCTCATGGATATCTCTCTATAGCTGTTATACAGATCGATGGACACCATAACATTGGAGCGGTTTATATGTTTATTATATCTATAATCTAACACCAATTATGTATTAATGATCGAGTGTCTGACATTGAGAAATACTTATGGAACTTCACACTGACGATTGGAGTTGAATCGTTTTGGTTATTACATAATATACCAGCGAAAATAAAATATAGATTAAAAAAATATATTTTATCAATCAGAAGAAAATTTGCTGTAGCATATCGCAATAAAAAGTCCAGACCCACAATAAATATAACTGCGGTAAAGCGAAACAGCTGATTTTCAGCGCTTCCCAATCTTTCGCTTGGTCGGGTCGACAAGTGATATGACTAAAAAGAGTAGAATTAAAATTAAAAATTAAAGTAAGTTATAAAAATAACATTCGTTATAAACAAAATCAGAAAAATATTTATAACTCACATTGTTCGCTATTTCTCTCATCAACTATTGGATTGTTTCACTGTTGGACGTGTCTCGTTTTTGTATAAGAAAATTTGAAGCCATATCTCACTACGTGGGTGAAATAAATGGCATAATTCACAGGCGAAAACAAACAGATAGAGAAGTTAACTGCTCTCAGGGTACCTTACGATGTTTTCCATGATCGACATAGGGAGGCATACTTCTTTTAAAAAGTAGCATTCATTCGTATATGTGGGTGTTATAAACTCAAAAGGGCTTTGACTGGAAGACAGAAATTTAAACTGAGCTATAGCATTTTTGTATTCTATAAAAAAATATAATTATAAAATTTACTTATAACTTTAATTTTAATAATATACAGATTTCAATATGCAAACGTTATTTAAAGATACATGTCAATTTTAAAAAATGTCCCGTGTGAAACTAGGTTTAATCAAGTTGTACCAATTAATTTCAAACTAAGAATAACTTCCTTGTTATGAACTGACCCAACCGCTGCGTTGGCAGTAATCCTCGGCTCCCGGATTAGCTCAACTCTAGTCAGATTTAGATGAACTCTTCATAGAGTAGTTGGAAATATTTTTTCTTTGATTTCATTAATGGCAAACTACTCACAGAATTTTCCACTCTAGGTTGTAAGAGTTTTGTGTTACTTAGTCTGTGTGACAAGTTTCATGAATCCTTTTCTTCATATATTTAAATTCTTAGTTTGAGGATACTTTTATTGGGGTAAATATGCTTGGCTCTATTCCAGAGTCAACTCGTAGTTTACAGAGTAAATACACGTTGCTATTAGACGTAGTCGATTTTTTAAGAAACCTTTAACCTCGGGTATGTACTCGTATACTTCAGAACAAAGCTGATTTCACAACGACGCAAGCAAACACAAAACGAGTCTTGTAACTTAGTCTTTAGTTATTAAGTGCGGCTTAATCCTCACAATATTTTTATTTATTTAAAGTTACACCATCAATGTATATACCGACAACAACACGTAAGTGTCTTTAATTACAGCTGAATGTAACGGGAACAATAACAATCTTAAGTTAATAAATTCTAAAGAGTACGTAATAAGATACTGATTGAAACGTCAATAATTTCTGTCGTTTTACTTTTAATATGTAAAGACAGGCAACGCTTACGATATTTAGAACCTACTTATTACACTCACAGCGGTAGAGTTTAAATAAATAATTGGTATTATATATATATTCCACACAGTGAAAATTACATAAGGATCTGCTTCGAGTCAACTTAAGCTAGCCACTGACAAACGTTATCCAAAATGAATTGCGCTGCACCACCCACTGCCGTCTCCGCAAATGCCAGACATCGGGATTAGTTCTAGTCTCCCTAATATCCTGTCGCTAGCATTAGTCAACCTGTCTGATCGCGCGCTTAGGGTTTCGTAATAGGAGGTGTTAAGAGATCTGCGGACAAGCTACTAATGTTTGAAGCATAGAAGCTCTGCTAAGAAAGCATAATATCTCATTCTTGGCATGATACTCGTTAATGTAACAAGCTTATGAACAACATACATATGTGTAGGATATGTACCATTCCTTCTGCCTAGGAATGGCGAAATATTATATTGTTTTATACGACTCGCCTTGTCAATTGGTAGAAATCCTAACTGCTTAGATGTATGTGGGTTTGACTCCTGCCCAGGACAAATATTCATAGTCGAGCAGGAGCATTTCCTCTTTGTCTGCTTATTCATATAGTAGGTATTTAGAAATTTATATAAGTAGATTATCAGTTGTCTGGTGGCCATTGAAAGGGCTCTACCTAGTTAGGGGTCATAGAACCGTATGTGCGTTGTCCCAAGATACCAGTATCATTATTATTGGCACTACAGAACTTATAAAACATATATTCAATATATTTTAGGGAAAGATAAAATCCGGCTTACTGTAGCTTAAGGAATAATCACCTTCAAACGGAACCAAGACACCCCGGGGAATAAACGCTAAAAATAAATCATCAAACACTCTCGGAAATATCGGGTAACATACACGCAAAGTATACAAGCGGTTATTGAACAAGTTTTCTCTTTGAAGTCGATTAAAAAGTCCCATTCATTATACTCGTGAGGTGAAAGGTTAGTTGTAATAAAATATAAGCTCGTCGCAAAAGAGCGCCCTCGAAGCGCGAGTCGCACTTCACGGCCGATATTGCCGACTCCTCGCTCCGCTCTCGAGCTTCGTGTTGGGTTTTAAAACGTGAGTATTTTCGTGGTACGAACATGAATGGTCGGTGTCACTTGATGATATTCACTTGAAACACATAAGCATCCTCTAACGAGACTCGGACCTCTTTGTTAGGAGAGTTAAAATTATGTTTGATATTAAAATAGCAGACATAACAGTACTGAACGCTTGAAGTGAAACGTTCGGTTATATAATACTTTATCAATTGAGGAATCAAATTGTTATTATTGTGTCTGTTGTAAATCTAGGTTACATATTACAGTTCCAAGACTACCCCTGTTCCGTGAAGACTCGTTTCTAGCTAGTGAGATGTTAAGAGCGTTGCAACAGCCTAATATATGTAAATGCACGATTCGTTAATTTTATAATAATCTTCACACTCATGTATATATTGACTGACCCATCGGTGCTCTGGTAAGTGAACATGACTGCTGCACTGGTGGTTGTGGGTTCAGTTCCCACCCAGGACAAATATCTGTGCGATGAGCAGAATAAAATAATATAGATTAGTTGTGTGTATTTTTTAAATCCCACACCGTACCTATTTGGTGCGTATCCTGGCACTCAACTCTTAAAATGTTGAGATGAAATATCACTGACTGTGTCGAGAAAGCAAAAGATGTTAAAACCCACCCTAGAGTTAATAATGATAATGATACGATTCTTTATGTAATGTTTTATTCTAAATTAATAAAAAACTCATAGACACATAAATTGACACACAAACTTATTAAGTTCGATGGAAATGTGAAATATAGGAAAACATAAGTGGCAAGAATCATACTTGAAAGTTCATATTGCAGTCTAGCCTTACTCCACGCCCGATCTCGATATTGGAATTTGAAAAATCGGTACTTCGGCGGAAATGAGTGTGTGCTTGACAGATATAACTTCAATTCGAAAATGGAAGGGATGTCGAAAAGGGAAGGCGTAGATTCTGATTTTTATATGAGAACATCTTAATGTCCGTGTCGTTTGAAGAAACGGCTTGAATCAGAAGAAGCCCGATGACAGATTCAAGGATGCAGGGCGTAAATATATAATAGTTTTTTGTTCGCTGATATAACTATGAAGGGCAACAAAAATCGTACTTTTATATGACATTTTTACAATGACATATTATTAATGCTTTTCTTGCTTTTAATTTCTTATAGCTATCAATTACTCAATATTTTTACAATATAACATTGAATCTGTTCGGGTCATTTTTTCAGTGAAATGTGAATAAGTACATTCTGTAATTTATAAAAACACTATAAACTGACCCACATAAAGCAGTTACAACTGGCCCATTCTGCAATTTCTTCCATCTGGAACCACATTGGAGCAATTGTTTTTAGGTCCACTAGCTTTTTGTGTCCCGTAATAACACAGCAACACATGAGATGGGTCGACATTTCTGTTTTTACACGTCCACGGTACTTAGTTGATGATATTCGTGGCACGTGAAACAAAAACTAACAAAACAAGGAAATGTTAAATTAAATGACACAAATAACCCTGTAGTTATAGTCTGTCACGCTGGCCATGTGTGGGTTTGCAGATTTCACACACCTAGAAAACCTTTTTTTTTGAGAATTCTTACAGGTGCAGATTTGCTATTTTAAAACATATTTCACCAATCTGGTTTCCGTATATATTTATACTTTTGGACATGACTTCCATTTTAAATCGTACTGAACTATAATATCCCCATATTACTTGTTGCTAAAGATATATCAACGCATTTCATCATTTGAAACATTTTGAAATCATCAACATATTTTATGTGAGCATAGTGGCCGCAACTCGTTTTGTGACTAGTTGCACGGCGAGTTCCGTATTCCTTTAGATGTCAATCTCTGAAGTTCCCTAAAAAATGCTTATACGAGGCATGCTGGTTAAAAAATTGCAATCGGAAATGGAAGATATGCATATCATACTAATATTATAAATGTCTATGTTTGATGTTTGTGAGTCTATTGCACAAGAACGACAAGAAACATCTTCTGGATTCGGATGAAATTTCAAATATATGTAGATGTTATATTAACAGAAAAGATAGACATAGATTGTACACAATAACTTCTGATTCATGCATATAATTCTTCCTTAAAAAATTAGTTGGCGCTGTTACCAATAAAAAAAAACAATTCGATTTCGTAGAAAGGAAAAGTTTAATCATGTTCCATAGAATAATGGATGGGCATCTTTTCACACCGCACCACGAGATCGCAACTGCTGGAAGGTATGATCTTTTCCTAGAATAAATAGATAAGGTAAATGCGTAACTTAAGCAAACAACATCAGTGAATGCACCGTATGAAATATTGTACCTCGCGGATCGCCGGCCGTGGCGGTGACTGTGATTAATTGAATATACCACCCACCTGATAGATATATCATTGTATTAAAAAGAGCCACCCACATAGACATACAAACACATTCATAATCGAAAACACTTTCAATTCGTGCAGTAGTTGATCCCTTTCAACGGTGTGAAACGAAATAATGTTATAATAAGATTAGATATATTTGTAGCTGTACAGTATTTATGCGTTACTTTACGACAGTCGTTTAAATAAAACAAACTGTAGCTCGTTAATGAATATATATTAGTTGTCGATAAGTAAATATCATTTATATATTACTTTGTGGTTGGACTATAATTATTTGATAAGTGCAAGACAAGATAAGTTTCATTAACTCCACTGCGGGTGCTATCGTCGCCAATGCGGCGTGTATTTATTTTATTTTAAATTAATATTTTTCTATTTTCACCGTTAGAATCATAAAGTGGAAGTACTACAAAATTTAAAAATAATTTATTTTATAAATGATTTTTAAATCCGCCACACATCTGATATCGACTTTATAGCGCGCGTACTTGGAAAATCAGAAAAACAATGTTGTCTTTAACAACAAACGCTTGCCACTATGTTGCGATCACGTACTGCGAGTATGTGGCGGCCATTTTGTTTTTATTGCGGAACATGAAACTGTTATAACTATGACAGGTAGCAAATATTTCAGTTTAGTGTACGTTTTATTTTCCAGCGAAGGCATGTGGCCTTTGGACTATAGAGTTGGGGGAAAATTATTTTTTGAATAGAGGCCAAGTTTGAAATATTTTACCGATGTGTGCATTGTTCCAAGATATATTGCTAGTGCTATTTAGATTCTCGGTCTTATAATTTTATTAGTTTATTGTGTATCGAACACAGCGAATGATATGTTTACATGAAAAAAAGTTGTTGCAGCAGATGGCGGAAGTTTATATGGACTTTATGAACTCTTAATGCTTGTCTCCTTTTAGTAATAGGTACTACCAATTTTGAAAGTGTTTCACTGGTAATACTATTAGAATTGAAAGTATTCCCAGTAATTACTATTTTATAATAAAATATATTTTTTTTTCGTGAGAATAGTAAACAGACAGCAACTAAGTGGTTGCTGCCGCCCATATACGAACATTAACTAATGACACCTGATAATGAAAATTATAAATGCAATAAAACTAAAATTAAATAAACCGGAAAAGGTGGTGAATTCATTTAACGCAGTTTCCACGTATGCATTTGAATTGAGGCAGGCTTTAACATTAAAATTCAAGTGGCCCGCCGGGGAATTAAATTAGTCGCAGATATTACCCCTTGTTATCGTTAGAAGATAACACGGATAATCATGGCGCTTTTATAACGCACGTGTAAAGTGACCTTCATTTTCAAGTATTCTCGAAACGCTCTGGTTGAAGTTTTTGAACAGATAATCATGATAATTATATCTTATAAGAAATCCGGCTATCGGACCATCAGGGCACAGGCTGTGCTAAGGTAACTATTTAGCTTATAAACATAAAAATATAATATTTTAATTTCATAGTTTTATAGATAATTTTACACTGAAACATGAATATTGATGCTTAGTATACATTAGTAGGAACCACTTTTCAATCATGTAAAAATATCTAGAAGCAAATATCAGACTCATTAGATAAATAATATATATTCATTCGTAAAATGCATTTTGGTTTAAATAGCAGTTGTTTGACTGCTTACAATAACGAAGTCGGAGTCGAATCTCTAAATATATATAAAAACTTCTAAAGTAATTTATGTGACAAAATGTAAAAGTTTTAGAATTAATAATATTTTTTTATAAATAATATGGACTTTGAAATGACTTACTTATTAAATAGGAAATATTAAGATATGACTTTTTGTGTCCAGAGTAAGGATAAATAAATAAAATTAAAAAATACGCTAATAAAAGTGATTACATACGAGACACATAAATTTTGTGTCGAAATATTAAGATATGACTTTTTGTGTCCAGAGTAAGTATAAATAAATAAAATTAAAAAAATACGCTAATAAAACTGATTAAATACTAGACACATAAATTTTGTCGCAAAAGTCATTTAAACAGTTCAACTTATCGAGCACGCATTGAGAACAGCATCCATTATTACACGACAGCCATACACGCGATAATACGCCTAAACCGTTTCAACTTAAGGATGAAGCTGGCGTATAGGTTTAATGTGAGAATATGAAAATTAGGCTTCATATTCGCCTACGCGACATTGAGACAGCTGGTCACATAGAAGTTCAAAAGAATCGAAAGGTCACGTATAAATTATAAAGCAGTAGCGGACTGATTTTCTGCATAGATTGTATTTTATTTCTTTTTTACACCACCGTAGCCTATAGACGCCTGCAACACAGCTAAAAAACTCGTCACTCCTCGCTTGAAGAACCCCACATTATAGTCGTCTTGGCAAACCGCGACAGGGAGTTCTGAGAAGGAAGAAACAAAAGCATTATCGTACTGAAGCCGTATAAACAAGATCAGAAGACAAGCGCTCAAGTAAATTGTGATTGTCTGGCCAATTATAATGCCGCCAAAGTGTAGATTATACTAACCTTAATCTGATCCGATTACCTCCATACATTATTAATTTAATGTCGCATAGATACCGCTTACTTACATGATATCATGTTTTATTAATATTATTCCATGTCCCTTTATAACATTGGTAAGCCATAATAATAATATCTTGGGACATTTCTACACACGGCCAACATATGTTTTCAAAGTAAGTGCTTAAGCAGTTCCTATGTTATAGTAACCAGAAGGCTACTACATACTCTGCTCCGCTCCAGTCAACTCAGACTATATTTAACTTTTACATACGTCAAAACTTTCTCATAACAACTCACTTAAATAAAAACAGCATGTCAATTAAGACACAATGTCTGCGGCGGGAGCCAATGTTCACCTACAACGAATTCTGTGAATGCGTGCAGAGACTTTTTATCTTTATCGGTATCTGCATTACACTGTTTCACCGTGCGACGAGTCACCAATGAAATAAAAATCCTCAAAAAATATCTACAATTTACAAATAAATCCACCGCAGTATCTCTATGTGTTTATCTGAACTGTGACCCCTGGGTAGTTTAATTACATCACTCTTTTATTAAACAATATGTTGTTTACTTGAAGTTACAGTTGAGATAATTTGCAAAAGTCGAAATAAATTCTTCACATGATATTTATTTGGAGTTAGATTTTAAAATTATCACAGTTCTACAATATTGTAAAGAATTTCAAGTATGCCGAAACTTTCGGTATTTCTATATTTCATTGTAACAGCTTGCTGCACCAATCCTTGAAATTATGAATTTAAATTATATTATTAATCAGTGTATTTTTATTTTTATTTTGTGTGGCCGCAAAGGATTAAATATGAAGATCTAATATTTTTGTAAAAGCTTTTATAGCCCATATTTGTATAAATTAATGATTTTGATTGCTGAGTCTTATTTAATCACTTGACGTCTAGAGTTGCAAGGAAAATTAAAATAATATTTGATTATTTTATTTTAATAATACTAATATTTCAATCAAAATTGTAGTTAAATTGTTCTTTAATGGAAGACAATACATGGAACATTAATAATTTGATTCCGGGTGTAATATTTTATTAGATACTGATCTGCACAAGCCCTTTACGGGCGGGGTGTAAAACCCCCGATTGAAAAAGCCCCGAAAGATCAAAACAAACGATTTTTCCATTAATCAATCCGCATCGGTACTGCGTGGTGAAAAAGTATTAGCATTTATAACTTTGTATGGGATTTCTGTTAGTGAACATGTATCATTAGAGCCTTGTTGCTTCAATAGGACGTTACGCAGTTCTTACTATTGTGCAGTGCCTTTCAGAATCTTAAAATCATGTCATAAAATGTTTAACCGCTAATCTGTATGAGTAAGTATCCGAACTTGATTCGCAAAGATAAGTAACACCAATAGCGATAATAATTTCATAAGGTGTTGTTGCCGGTCCATATGTATGTGGTGTTTTATACTAGAGGCAACTGTCTCAGTCCCCAAGAGTTGCAACACGTCTATTGTCTGCCAAGAATAAGACTAGTAGTAGCAGATGTCTATGCGCGGCAACGACCACTTGTGACTGCTACATGCATCTTTCCACTCTCTTCACAGAAAAAGTTACTAGTACATCAGTATACAAATTTTTCCGCACGCAATCAAACAAACCGTAACAAATATTCACTTGCCTCCCAATAACTCGGTTGGTTTTATCCCGCGGGAACAAAAGCCGACGCGGCGTATATAAAAAAGGCCCGACGGCAATCGAAAAAGTATGTTTCCAATATGTTTTTACGTCCTCTGTCGATCCTATCGCAATATATAATAGTCAATCATTCTATCTTTTTACATCTCGTTTTGAGCCGCTATAGCAGTTAATCGAAACTGTAATTCTTCAACGCCAGAGTGAATAGGCTTTTCCTAAGCATGCGTGGTCCACCTCAGTCCTCATCGAACTTTCCCATCAAGCAGAATTGCAGCCAAACGCTAGCCTATCACATTATAAAACAACCTTCAGTGCAATTTTTTTTCTACTTCTGTTTCATTAAAAATGCCCGGAATCACTACCTTAGCGACCCTAGACTTGGCCACTTTAGATATGCCTAGTATATAATAACTTTTCTGTATATTTTTCTTATATCGCGTACAAATAAAGAGTACAAATTAGTAAAACCCATCTGCATGGCTTAGCAAAGCCGAGCGTTGTAGTGACTGACCTTTATGGAAACACGTCCATCGGTTCGCAGCTAAATAGAATGCTGTGTGCTGACCAAAATGCCCTAAGCAGTCAATTACAGAGAGATCTAATTAAATAAAGTAGAAACACTTGTATTTTCCTTCCTTTTTCATATTCACATTATACGTCACAATCCACTTACTAGTTGTGTCTATTAATTTAAAAGGTTAAGAAAACATTATCACCCAACTAACCTATCTAAATCTCAATACTTTGTTTCATCGTCAATCCTTAAGAATAATTCAGAGTACCAAAATGCCAAATAAATACATACACAGAAGATTTTTCATTTCAAGTACATAAAACTTCGTAGAAATGATATTATTTATATGAATACTGTTATAAACTTTTTAAGAGTATGTGATTTATGTATTTATGTACGTACATATATCTGACACTATCGTATTACAAAATCAACAATTCATCTTCTAAGTAAAATGTTACTGCATAATGTTAAAGCTTTTAAACATAAAAAAATTTATAAACTTTTCTATTTATTCAGCATCTCTGCAGTCGTCTCACAACTTG
>DVPR01000577.1:0-13251 GCA_018239345.1 Oxynetra stangelandi
TATATATATATATCTCTTTTTATACCCAGATACCGAATAAATGCTTGTGCTCATCACACGAATGTTTGTCCTGGGTGGGAATCGAACTCACGACCCCCGACTCAGTACTTTAGTACCAGCACCAACGGGCCAATCTCATATTTCCTCTGTACTATTATTTAACTGGGTTTTTATTTAAATCATTACTGTAAATGTAATCAGTTTCGTCTGACCGAAGTTGGCGATTGTATCAATTTACTTAACTAATTCGTGTGCTGAATATCGGATCCGTTAAATACTAAAATTATTATTATTACCTCTTATTCTCATTAACATATCGTTGCTAGCAGATATGTAGAAGAATTTCACAATTCCGTTTGATTTGATTTTTTTAAGATAATCAAAACTTTCCAATACCGTTTTCATTAACATGGCGTTAACTGTCTAACAAGTCCACGTTTTCTGATTAAATCACTGCTGACAAAGATAACATAAGATATATTAATAGTTATATACGTTTGTTGTTAAATTGCTTTTGTAATTATAATTTCAATAATGCATCTAGTAAATCGTTAAAATAGGAACATTATGATTTATTGCCAGCTGTTTTAATTATATTAAGTGAAAATTATTAATCACCTTCGGCGAGCGTAAATAAAAAATTGGATATTAATTTTTTTGTAATTAATATTATAATTTCACGGCTATTCCACGAATTTATTTAATATGTTTTTATAGAACATTTTAAATGTAATTAAAAAAAAAATTTTAACAGCGCCGAGAACATCGTGATGTCTAATGCGCATAGGACTTTAGCATTGCCTATGTCTAATGGAGCAGAGTTCAAACTATCTTCATATTAAGTACATTTCATATTAATCGCTTCAGGCGTCAAAGCGTGACTGAGGGACAGATAAGAGATTATTTCACTTGTTACGTGTTGGCATTTTAGTATTATATTTTATTTTCATATTATTCATATATATATATATATATATTCACATAACCCATACAAGATCATAAAACATGGTCACCTAGTTACCATTTTTTTCCCCAAAACAGAAATTAGTTGCCTAATTTATTTACCTCTCTGCAATGTTGTAATATGTGTAAACGACTTATAATAATAAGTTAGCCGTTAGTTAAACTTCAACCTACACGTGTAATGTCCATAAATGTTCCAATTTCCATAAAGAAAACAAAGTCGGACGTTACTAAGGAGCTCATCAGTATTCCGCGAAATGTAAGGTACATGTTCTTCATTTATCTATAAACGATAATTCTCCTGGCATGTTGTTTCAGTGGTTAGTGATCTTGTTTGCTGTTCCGGGATTCGGGGGCTCTATTCACACGTTTCAAAAATATTAGTCCGATGAACACCTGTATTATATGAAATATATTTAGAAATGTATACATACAATTTTTCAGCCGTCTGCTGACCATAGAACTAGCTCTATCCAGTGAGGGATCAGATGGGCACGTGGAAGTCGTCTCAAAATATTATTGGTATTATAATGCACTCATTGAACCATTTGATGATACTCGGAGACAGTAATGTATGATTACGAAAAGCTAAATCCGTGAAGATTAATTATAAACATAAATTGTTAACTGAGTAGCGCTTACATTAATTGTTAGAGCTTGTACAGAGTTTACCAATTTATAAATTAGCAGTAAAGTTATTTGCCACATCGGTTTTACTATTGTGCATACATTGTAGCACAGATGGATTTTTAAAATGCTCATTTTCACAGCGATCGCGTAAGATGATACGGGGTTTCTCGCTCCAATTATGAGCATCTCATTTTCACTTGTTTTCCACGATTTCGTTCATCCGTAAATAAATAAAAGACATCATTTCATTTCAGATATTGCTAGATCCGTAAATTAAATGAATTACAAAGTTAGCAATAAAATTTTGAAGTTGAAGTTAGAAATAATAATTTTATTTAAAAAAAGAAGCTTATGTCGGTACGACCGGTGCCTTATATTACAACTTTGAGTTTGTATTAAGCTTTCTGAACTGATCGTCGGCAGTGCAACTGAGGTCTAAGATTGTTAGGTTGTTAGCGAATTTTCTTATAACTCGAGTTCGGGCATGTTAACTTGTTACTCGTTAACCATGGCCGGCTGGACAACGAACACGCATAATGATGTATGCTGACATTATTAAAGTGTATCATAATAAGCCGCTACTGGGAGGAAGTAGAGTGCAATGGGCGCAAAAGATTTGACTTTTCTAGTCATATTTCAAATTGAATTAGTTTATTTTGTGTGTAAATTATATATAAAAAAAAACAAAGAAATAAATATGAATAGATTAAAGACACGCAATAAACTAGGATATGGTAGTTGCATATTATTAAATAATTTAAAAGGTTTTGAAATGAGTGTAGAGTAGATTTTGTTAAGAACGATGAATGAGACCGACTGAACAAGGAACGATGTGTGACGTTAATATGAAAATAATACAAATACGCAGTTTTATTGAATTCTTATGTACTGAAGGCCGTCTGAGCATGTTCTTAGACGATTATAATTTTCATAGATGTTTGTAAATATCACAACTTATTGTGTTGGCTGTATCGTGGACGCAGGCCCGAGTGACCCTCAGTAACTTACATGTCATAACGAATGCTTCAGGCCGGTCCCTAGCTGATAGCCTTGTATATGATTCCAGTAAAATAAACAATATAATTTTTTAGATATGTATATTCAGCATAATAATACTTATGTATTTACATATATGTATTTAGATACGTCAAGTTTGTTTTGAACTTATTTCTTTGTGTTAACAATCTTGCGGATGTCTTAGGTTATAAATAAATTAATCGACTCTTTAAGAGCACATATATAGCAGGCATTGGATGAATGTATTGTTTAAAATAGAAACGTATATGGGTTCATTATATTAATGGATCTCTTCTAAGCGTGAAACGTATTACGAGTTATAATGAAATGCTCTCACTACTTGTGCCAATGTCACAACAATAACTAAAATTAATATTAATAACAAATGTATATACTACTAATAAAATATTAACCAGAATAAACTGCACACCATGATTTTTTAACAGTAATTGCTACCTGTAAGCAAACAAATAAATAAATAAACAATTTTTATTTATTTGTTTGTATGAAGCAAAAACTTTTCAATTGATTGTAATAAAATTTTGCGGGGCGATGAAATATTATCAGAATCAAGATAGTCTTTACGGCGGTATAATATCTTAATTTCACTAGAGCACGATTAAAACCAGATAAAACGTTAGTCAATCTTTACAAAATCAATTCATTTCATCATAATAAACTTTTACTCTCTTCAAATAGCAGACTGGTTTCTATGGAACTTATTTGTTAACTAGACTAAGTGAGATTTTTTTCGTGATAATGGACAGTGAAATATTCTTCTGTCTTCTGAACTGAACAATGGTTGCTGGAAGTGCTAGCGACGCCTGTAACCAACTTAAAATTCACGGCGATAATGCTTTTAACCTAAAACTCAGTAAAGGGTATTCTTTCATATTTGTTTGAAATTATATTTCACTTCACTTACATTGTACTGTGTAATGGCCACAGCTGTTATATTAATACGATATTTGAATCTGATTTATAATGTACATTAACGTACGCAATTACTGGTCCGATAAGCATATGTTGACAAAACCCGCAGGCGCTAATATTGATTAGTTTCGAAATATGGTTACGTACTGCGAAGTCTTTAGTACCCACTCCCTTAATGTGTTGACATCAATAAAGAAGTAAGTTTATTTTTAATATATTTATTTACAATTTATTTAAAACCTTAACGTAAAAGGGAGTATTCTTCGCCTGTCAACCCATGGTGATGGTGACAGTTTGGTGCTAATCTTGGTACTAATATAATTTAGGCAATTATAATTATTATTATAAATGCGAAAGTAAGTTTGTTTGTTTGTTCCGCTTCCACACTTATTACTATTTAACCGATCGTCATGAAATTTTGTACACATAATTTTAAGTGTATATTCAAAGACATAGGCTAGTTAATAAAAATAAAAAGGATATTGATGAAAATGTTTCAGAAATTTGTTGATTTTCACATATAGGACACCGAAGCTTTTGGCTATGATTTTAATGCCATCTGGCATTCTAATATGTAGAACCAGTGGTCAGCTCACTTTTCAATTGAGTATAATATGATCTTTTTCGCTATTTTTGTGCCACCTTTCAGCAATATTTAAATATGCTTCTACTTTTGAGTTTACTTCTTATTCTGTTTATTTCTTATTCTGTTTTGACGTTTATCTTTTAATTTTTTTTAAAATACCTCGCAAGCGTAAATATAACCTATCTAGAATTTCATCATGGGTCGGGGCGGCGAAACTGGTTCGATCTGAAAGAATTTTCTGTTCATGCACTTACACGTAATTATTTTTTTTTTTTACACGAGCGATAACGTGGATAGAAAGCTAATAATGAATAAATATATTATACCCTAATCATTTTGCGAGTGTTGGTTACTCTACGGCCATTTATATTTCTAACATTCGAGCGCGTATTAGGTTGTAGCCATTATTGCCGTGAATATTGCAAGGATAGCTGCAGGCGTCAGTATTAATTAGTCCCGCGCGGCGGCCATCATTCATTCAACGTCCACGTCTGTGTCTGCGCTTCCGTATATTTTCTATTTCACCACTTTTTCACTGCGGTGTATATTTGATGGTGTGGTGGGCCGTCAGGAAGGAAGCACGCCGTAATTGGTCCGGCCGCCGGACGGATTCCGACAGAGCCGTAACTTTCCGACATAGGAGACTTGTTAATGGGATTCATTGAATCGCAGATAGGAACGAATCGGTTTGAATTGTATAGGACTTTTGCATATTACCGTAATATGTTGTTAATCTGCTTTGCATTTCAATGGTTTTGAATTCCATTTTAACAAGTAATTACCCGTGAATAATAAATAAAATACATACAAACTTTCGCACTTATTGAAATTATTGTCGGGCGTGATATAGAAACGTCCTCTTAGTATCCTGAATCCTAGATTAAAGTTATGTAATAGCACCGAGATTCAAGTTGTATCGTAACAAATTTTACTGAAATCAGTTTAATGTTCATGAAAACGTAACGGTTAAATTGATTGATATTTTATTAGTATGGGCTGCCTTTAAAAATACAGTAGGTATAGTGAAAGAAATTACGGTTAAACAAATAATAATTTTCATCAAACATCGATTGGGAATCGTAAATAATGAATTTGTATACGCATATTAAGCTTTATTCAATACCCATGGTCATGAACGTTATACAAATATCATTATGACAGATCGCCGTCAATCCACCGAGTGTGACGATTTCGTCTCACTGGGTTTGCTGTAAAGATGTATCCATCGGTTGTCAGCAATAAGTTGATCCAATAAAGTTGTGTGAATTCGTGTGCGTTAGGCGTGAGGCGCGATCGGCTGTGCGCGTCCCTCGCGCGTTTCACGATGCCAGGGTATGTACGAGCATGCATCTGTCGACATTATATGATAGAATGGAATAGATCTTTTCAAATTTCGCAAAATTTCAAGTAATATGCGTGGTCAATTTAATTGGAGTAAAATTTAGATTTAGCATTCGGAGATAATTTAATTATCATTAGAAGTAGATTGAACGTTACGATTACATTTCACGTGTATAGACGATTTAATTGGAATTAGATTTAAATTCAACGTACAGAGATCATTTAATTGTAATTAGATTTGGTTTTATAATACCAATTAAATATATAGATACGGTCTTTTTTAACAGTTATACAATTTGAAACTCAAATGATACACGAGCCAGCAGTAGATATATTGAAACACTAATGACAAAGATATATTTCTTAATGAAGTCAAAGTCATAGCCAGTAACATGATTTCAACGTATTTTGTTTCATTTAAAAAGTCATGATTTACAGTCATATGATTACCAAATCTAGATATAACATTGTGTTATTTGTGCATTAAAATTACACGATACGTTCAATATTGATTTGTCTACATTAAAGTTCCAAGAAATTAAACGTCGCCTTCTAATAATTAATACCAGGATTAAATGAAACGTATATTAATGAATAAAAACGTACAAAATATTAATGAATAAAATAATTACAAACAGGTGCTCCTCTTTTGTTTTTGAGCACGAACGTTTGTTCTGTGGTTCGGTGTCAAATTATTTATGTACATAATTATGTATTTAGATATTAGTATATTATATAGTTCATCAATTTCCCGGTTAAAACGGCTATGTGTGTATCGCATCGTCCCTAGATATTTTTATATATAATATAGATGTGAACATTTTTTTCATGTAACTAAAATACGCAGAATAAAAATATAAGAGATGGAATAATTCACTGGTTTTATGCTGAATCAATGAATATAATCGTCGGGCAGTTCGTTTGGGCGTAAAAGGTTTATTTCGCAAGAGATTTACTATTTGGTACATATATGTATGTTATTATACACTTGTTATAGATATGATGTGTCTTACATCGTTGTAGATATTTGGAAGAGCTGATGTAGAATTTATCAGTTCTCCTTTTTTGTCATAGCAATGTATTAAATATTTCTAAGATGTAATAACGTCTAAATACCTATATTAGTCGTCGTTTTCTTGTGTACTTATCTAATTTAAATCTTAAGCGTTTAACCAAGAAAGAGAGCAATAGAAATTAGCCAGAAATTGTCAATCCTTACATTAAAAATATCGAGCTTCTGCCGTTCGATGTATTACTTATTTCACAAAATCCTACTTGAAATTGATTATTTGATTATTATATCTACCATCGTTAGGTCATCGTCTTCAATATGTTTGTCATATTTTTAGTGAGAAGACCAGCCGCTTTCTTGCGGAATACTATTTGATTGGCAACAAAATAAATAAAACTAAACATTTTCATTTAAAAGTTAATTTAGCGCTTAATCAATTCAGTACACAAGAAACCAATTTGAATTTTTAAACAAAGCTACAACATAATTTTATTTTGTCCGTAGATTTTTCATTCAATTACCCAACTGAATGCTATCGAAATATTTTTAAATACTAATTAAACATCTCGACCACTAATTGTGTCGTGTTGGGGGCAAAAAAGCCTTCGAAATGACTTGTTTACATAATCGTTCGAATTTGCAATGTTAAACAGGTCCAACCATCTGTTTCTTTGTTTTTAATTCAGTACAATGTAGGTATGACTCATTGTTTATATATGTACATAATATTTTTTTTCGTAAAACTAACATTTATTTGAACAAGATGGCCGCCATATTTGTTGCCATACCGGTCGTAGTGATGTAGAAATTCGATTGTGATGCATAGAAATGCTTATAAAAAGAAACCATTAGTCTCATTGGTCGTACAAGTGCATGATGTACTGCACGGCGGTTTGGTTTTTTACTTATTCTTAACACTAATTCAGATATAGCGTTAAATTGCAGCAATTCTTATTGCACATTTCTTTAAAATGACTACAAAAAAAGGGAAGATATTGACCCGGTTGTATTTTTGTGTTTGTTACCTGAGAACACCTTCATTTATTAACTGAATTGGATTTTTTATGTTCAACAAGATATATTTCCAGAAATATCCCATAATCATTGAAGTTCAACTTTGATGACATAATCTGTTGGAAATCGAGCGAGCTCCTCGAGCGAGAGTAATATTTTGGAGTTGGAGTTTCTTTTAAAATTCATTGTGTACAAAAATATGTATGAACTGTCCTGCCGTGTTAACGGCTTGTTTAGGAGAGACACAAACCTATAATTTGTAGGCTATAGATATCTCTACCTGTAAGTTGCAATTACAATACATTAATTTCTGTTATTTCTTTAACCATTAATTGTTTCATCAGTGTGACGGTTTGAGATTATAAAACGCAAAATAAGTAGTGTTTATGGTATTAAACGGTGCTTTTCTATCTTATTTTCAATGCACTGAGACGAAACGAGACAAAAAATTGCTAGTTGCTAGTAAATATTTATAGCATGATTTATGGTTGGTTTGAGGTCGCAACAAATTGTGGTCAAAGGTAGTAAAAGGGTTTGTTGTAAGTAAAACAAAGTGAATAATTTACAAAATTTAATTTCTCCTGCCGCCATCTCTTAGGCTAAGTAGTTGCAATGTTCTTTCTTTGTGTAGGTACTGGTAACACCATAACTGTCGTTTCCCCTAATAAATTGCAACAGACTCAAGGTTAAATAGTGCTCCGTTGGATTTAGTGTTGACAACACTGAGATGAGAACCATAGACAACATTGTAAACTTCAAGTCTGTGCAATTTTACAAGTAAACTAAAGATATGGTTAGATGGCAAGATTCACTAAACGCTAACATTAAAACGTATATATTTTTTAAATATTTTAATATAATGGTCGTTGGATAAGTTTTTTTTTATTAAATACAAAACTCGTATCGCATCCTAAGTAGAATATGTGGCCACTACGATTTATATTCGTAAATGCAATAAAAATCCATTTCAACAACACTATTTTTTTATTTCAAAACATCATTTATTATATTCATGAAACTCGCAAAGTATGACAAGTTGAAACAAATATATCAAAAAGCTGGTAATTCAAAGAACATACGATATATGATTCAATTATTTATCATACACGAGGAGGAATGTTAGCGTTTAATATTACTTACATTAAGTGTACATTCAAAAGTCGAATCGAACAAGTTCATTTGATGGTACAATATATTTTAATAATTCAATATATACAGAGAACGATATTAACCCGAATCATATTTCAAAGATGTTGGCATCATAATTATTGCTACGAAGTTCGCGCCTAAACCGTCGGGCGCTGAATGAGTCTACTTACGTCTACAGTGTATAATAATACGCTAATATTTACATTATTATAAATGATCAATAGAAACGGCCATTTAAAAATTGTTAAGAAACAGCCCGTCCATTATAAACGAAATAACAAATTTATTCGAGAATTATTTACACAGCAAGAAATTGCAAATCACAGGGACGCGTGCGAAAGAAACTTTTTTTTTATTAATTTCATTTGGATACAATTAACAACGTATTAATAATATAAAAGGTACAATCTCTGGCAAGAATCAACAACATGCATCGGCTGAAAAATTATAATTAAGCAATAATTGTAACGATAACTTCAATATTTTGAATCAACGAATGAACGTTCTCATTATTAATATTGTTCAATTTAACTTTATTGCAATTGAACGATATGTTAATGTTTTAAAAACGTTTCCTTCTGCGTAATGTAAACAAAAAATATTAAATTAACATTTGGAATTGAAACAAAACTTAAGTTACTCGCAAATATGTAACAGGCAAGAAACTGATCACATTATATGTTCCATTATTATGTACCTATTTAGAATTTATTGGATAAATATTATTATTACAAAATTTATTGTATGACTGATAGACAGAAGACATTTTATCTAAAGTCACATGTCAAATATCAAACTTAGTGAAATTCAAATTTTTCAAATAACATTTACAAGCGTAACTGACATTTTGTATATTTTAAGTACACGATGATGTAAAGATATAATAGTATGTTATATTAGGAAGAATAACATTACGTTTCAAAATGCATTGCGGTATTTTATTTTCATATTAACGTGGTATACTAATATTACTATACAAAATTATTTTAAAATTTTAGGATATGCAATAATTGTTTTTTCACATCTACCCATTATCACGTTTCAAATAGAAAACCACACGTGTGTTTAACACATATCATTCAGAGCAATCCTAAGTAAAGGATCGAATGATTTACATAGCAGCTAGTTAAATGATTTGCCATTTTCACAACCGAAATTAAATATACATAATACAATAAGTACTATCGCCAGTTTAACAGATGTACCGCCATGATTATTAAAGTTGTTTTAAATTGTAATGGTACGTATATATTTTTCAAGCAATATGGTCTATTGACTAGTCACGATACATGAAGGGTAGGCGTGGATGCATAGTATCTATATTAGAAAATATTACTGAAACAACAGTAATGTTTTACAAAAACGATTTTTTTTCAATTGGAAAATGTTTTTTTCGTAAAAATTATCTAACTCTTTACCCTTTTGTTTAGTATTACGTTGTCATTACGCAACATAAACATAAAGCGAAATTATAAAGTTCGATGTCCCTTCTATCCACGCCTATAACATGAATTTAAGAACGAACATAAAATGATTAGATACCTCCGTTTGTACCAGGCAATTATTTAAGATTTTTGTATCTATTCTTTATTTTAATTACTTCTTTTTCTTGTATAAGGGCATAGGACAAGAGGGTAGATAAAACTCTACATTTCATAAATAAAGTTAATCGAATTCGACTGCTATCCCACCTGATGGAAAGCGGGATGCAGCCTAGGATGAAGCACCCTTGCCTAGAAAGTGCTCGTTCACTCTTGACTTGAATAATTCCAGTCTGTATGTATCGGGAACAATAGATTCCGGCAGGGAATTCCACTCTTTCGCAGTCTGCGTGTAAGCGTAACTATTTGATACACCTAGTAAGTGCTAATATGTTTAATGTTGCGTGGAGCGATACTAATAACGCGCTCTATACGCGTTAGAGATTATTCTCGAAGGAACACGCGCAGAACAAGTAAAACAATTATGTTCCCACTTTTAGTTCTTACTACGAGTAAAATCTTTTAAATAAGTGCCCTGGTACACACAAATATGAGTTTCACTTGACATTTTATTTGACATAAAGCAAGACGTTGCACAATTCGATAGTTGCGAGTCGACTATCACGTGACCCGTTAGAAATATGAAAAATATATATCGCCATCCCTAGCGAATTCTCAACAACATTAAGCAACCAGTGGCGCGTATTGGCGATACGATATATAACTTAAGTGTTTCACGATCGCCGCGAGATTATCACTCGGTGGCCTGTATGGGTGCCATTGTTCGTTGCGATAAATCACGGTCGAGTCTACTAAAAGTCAGGGTCGCACAACACTCGTCACTCGGACTCCTCGCTGGGCGTCGGGTTGCGGGGCTTCAGCGACGTGGTCAGGTCGAGGGCGGGCTCGCTGGCCGGCAGCGTGCAGGTCGACGGCGCGACGCCCGATGCGACCGGCGGAGGCGCGTTCGATGATAGCACCAACGGTGAAGCCGCACTCGACGTGAGAGTCGTGGTCAATGCGGCCGTCGGTCTCAAGAACGGCGGCGCCATGTGAGACGGTAGGGTCTCCGACTCGGGCAGCGGGTATGGCGGAGTCCAGCAACTGGTCGTGGAAGGTTCGGGTTTTGCCCCCGCCGCGCTGAGGTACGAACACGCCATCATCTGCAACAATTCATATACCACAGTTAGTGTTAGTCGACTGACTTTGTTGGTGTCAATTTTATTGGTACAATACTAGTGCGCGTATATTCATTGTAGACTATTGTAAAATTATAGGAAACGAGATGTAATTGTTTATGATTGACGTCACGGCATTCATTGAGAGTATGAGCATTGTTTTATTACTAATTATATAAGTAGATGCAGGTATCTACTATTTATAGTGATTTGAATGTATACATTTAGTACCTATAAATAGTAAAGCAGGATATGATAATTAACGAAATAAAAAAAATTACGCCAAACATAAAATTCAACCTTTATATATACATTGTACTAAATCCCTTGAGATATTGGAGTGAAACAAGCTTACATAAATAATGAAATATGTAGGCAGTAATATGAGAGGAGGCCTAAGGAGGCCGCGAGTGGCGCCGGCTCTCTAATCACGCTAATGGCCAATGCCTCCCTTCAGGAGGCTTTCACGCTAATACGGAGCGCAGGAGCAGTTTAGTACTAAATCGTATCACACGTCCGCCTCGCTACCAACTTTCTCGCATTCTAATAACTCGAGTGAAATTATGCAGCGATCGTTTGGATTTATGTCTTGTATGTTACTTGTATTATACATAATAAATAAGTAACTTCATATTTATGCATATATATAAGTAAAGAACGCGAACGGCTTTTGTGACCTTCTTCGAGAACATTCTATTCTTCGAGAACAACTACATATATACATGCATGCGGTTGTTCATTTAAAGTATGACGTTTGTTCATTTCTCGGAGCTCTCTCTTTCTCTCTCTTGCTCATATCGTTTAAAGAGAGACATGAATATGAAAATAATGTATAGCAAAAAAATTTATTTATACATTTTTAAGTGATATCATTTACTCTTAACATCATATAACATAAACTCATAATAGCAAAAGGCGTATATATGAGGTAAATATATGACGAGATTGAAACAAAAAAGTTAGATTCGTTTTCATTATTAGATTCAAGCGACAGCGATGAAGAAAAAACGCAAAAATGCCCCAACAAATCAACCGAACCAAATCCTTGGTAAGCAAATTAAGAACACTTACAGATGTAACAAAGTTATTTTGGACTGGACAAAGAAATATGTTGAATTGAATCAAATGTATATAACTATTTCTATCCAACCTTAAAACGAATATAACGAATGTAACGTGATACCTATCTCAATAAACCGGTATTGGGATATATCAATATCTAATTCGCATCTCATACACTGAAGTGCCGCGATACGTCTTAAACGAATTATAAATACGGCATTCGGTGAAGGCGGCACTTGGGTCCATTTTTCTAACATCGTCCGTGGGAATTGATTAAATTCCGATCGCCCACCGTCATACACAACCTGTACAATTAAACTTTAACACCTAATCATTGTCACCGTAATATAAATCGTGTTACCACTACGACAATCTCACGTTGCTAATGCTGTTGTATGCATATAGAAGACCACTTATACTATATTGTAATAACAATTTCATAGTTAATGTAGCGAACAAAGGTCTCCACACAATTGGCAATAGTTCGCGGAAACAGCTGCGCGCGTATACGGAGTGTTCTAACAATGATATTGTAACTTTAATATTTATTGCACTTGATGAACTCGACGCGAGTTAGTGCAAGTAATATAACCTACGTACTCGAGCGACGTCTAGTGGGTATACTTGCATTATGTAAAGTTGATTAAAAAGACTCGCGAGCGTCCATAACGTTGCCGTTTCAAAGCACGTCAAGCCTTAAAACAATGTGTACGACTTAATTAACTCTACGCCATTGTGCCTGCGCCCGGGCGTATAGTGCATAATTAAACCCTTCACGTAAACGCTTCGGTTAATATGTTTAAGCGTCGGTATTGCTTTAGGAGTCCTAAACTCTCCTATGAGAATAAACAATCGCCGGAGGCGGCGCGCCGGACGAAGCTCGCC
>DVPR01000578.1:0-13251 GCA_018239345.1 Oxynetra stangelandi
CCCGGGGGCCCCCCAAACCCCCCCCCCCCCCAAAGGGTGTAATCCAAAAACACCCCCCAAGCAAAAAAAAAAAAAAAAAAAAAAAAAAAAAAAAAAAAGGTGAAGTACCAGCACTATACAAAGCTTAAATGCTCGATTCAGAATAGTGCAGAAAACATGAAGCAGTTTGATTGAGTGCAACTTTTAGTAAAATGCACTTATGTGATGATCACTCTGTTATTTTAATAGCTGTATAAATGTTTACCTCGTAAAATATTATTATAATGTACAAACAATAAAGTGGTCTATTGACTTTTTAAAATCATTTTAAAAGCTGTAAAATTATAATCGCGAAAGAGAAAACAGTGTTTTAAATATATAATTCAAACTGTCGCTATTCAATTGCACAGTTCATGTACCTCAGATCTAATTCTCAACAGCTCATGATCAGTGTAACAATGGAGGCGTGATCTCTTTCACTTTTAACCTCAAACGGTTTTCGCGCTAACCGCCATCTTGGAACGGTGACCTTTCGTTCGGGAATTGTGAATTATATTTCGAGAAACGGTTTTATTGTCCTTATTATTCAATTATGATCATTTACGCCGGTATTCCTATTTAATTTTTAATTTATACGAGTGGAAAGGTGGTTGGAAACATGTCTGCAGTGTTTTATTATTGAGCCATTTTATACTGGTTTTTTATCTATTTCTTGAGATTAGTTTTTGCTTATTGTGATATGCATATAGAAAAATTTGAGTCATATAGAAAAATAGTCCTCGGGTTGTTAAATAAAATATTAGTCCTGTTTCAGATTATTCAATGTTCACGGACTGTGATGGTTAATTTAATATAGTAAATAGTCATGATATATACACCAAATATCAGGCGACTTCGAACTTTGTCTATGATACATTCACAACGTCGCTAACATTAGTAGACATTTGCGTAAATAAGGAAAAAATGTAGACATTATCTAAACCAGGTCTCAATAAACGCCCAAGCCGGCGCCATGGCCACAATTTCTCCCGTTACATTAATTAAATGAAAGTGAAGTGAAGTCTTACAGTCGGTAACGCCATCCGGCGTGTCACGTATCGGAAACTCCTCGGATCGGATAACTCGAACGCAGCGTTTTGACGAGCGAACATGACGGATTAATGACGGCTCTATTGAAATGGAACGTGGAAGGTAATTTTTAAATGTACTCTGCTTTCTTATACAGTTACTGCCTCGGTTTCGTTATGACGATAGGCATTGTATTAGTTGAGAAATAATCCATTTTGAATTTTCGGAAAAAGTAAATTTTTTGCAAAAATACACTAAACTGTAAGTCAGTAAAGTAATTGTTAAATGACCTATAGCTAGGTGAAACGTTTCCGAACACTATCAAAAGTTGTGCATCGTGCTTTCGTTGCAGATAGATCACTGCAGCACTAAAAGGATTTTCGTTAAAAAAAGTTCAACTTTATTACCAAATCAATGCCACAAGGATATCCTTTTGAATTACATAAACAGCAACGTTATTATCGTACGAATATAAAGTATTCTCGTTTCATTGTTTCTTCTACAATTTTGAGCGGTTACCAAACCCAATTAGTGTCACGGTCATTTTTAATGCTGTAATTAAAAGCAACACCTACCTACTGCTTGCATTTGCAATGCACCTTTATTTATTTCTGCATTAAGAGGAGCTTGTATTAATGCTACATGGTTGTCGTAGTTCCGCTTTAACACTAATGTACATATATCGGCGGGATATTTAGGTTAATATTTAGGTTTAATATTTAGGTTTATGTCGAGTAGTGGAGGCAAACAGGCTTAAATTTAAAAATGCACAGTAATTTTTTAATTGTTAAAGTGAGCGGTGGATTAAAACGGTTCGAAAACGCGTGTGATAAACTAACAGTTCACAGGTTCAATATTAGCCCATTGTTCAAGCTACATTCACTTTCACAATGTCTCCCCGTTTGCTTAATTAAAGCCAGTGGTTTGGTGCATTTTTTTTGGTATTTATTGCGATCGGGTAAAGTTACAAATCTTATACAATTCTAGGCTAGTGTGGCAAAATGATAGAAGAGGTGAAGCATGATACATATGAGTATATGTACTTTACTGGCTTTTTTTCTCGCGGTCTACTGTGGCCTGAAGGGCGCACAAAGCCTATGTACGATGATTAAAACATGACCTTCATTAAGTGTATGTATATATATCTTATAATGAATTAAACAATTTGAAACTTGGATTTAAATAAAAGAAATCTATACAAGTTTGGGATTTACGGGGGAAAACATTTATTTATATCTGCCCTTCGTATATTACAACTCCGATAAATATCATTGGATTATGCATAGCGACAGAATCGTTTGTTTGTTCATAATCAATACACTTTCTATTGCCACAATAACAACTCAGCGCGTGACGTCCCAGCGACACAACCCTAAACACGTATTGAAGTATATTGATTACGTCAATTTCTATTACCCATTTGATCCGCGCTGACCAACTTTCTACAGGGCGCTGAACTAACTGGGCCACCCGGAGCCGCTCGTTCTTAGAAATTAATGGCTACAAGTGTTACCACGAAGCGTTCATGGCTCCGACCCGCCGGTGCAGCGAAAACGACTTCGTGGCAAGTACGAAATTTTTGTAATGATTAGGAACAATTTATTTGTTAAATATGTTAGGATTCAAGTCCAAAATTGTTGCCATATTGTACGTTACATTTGAATGTAACATATATAGAAGAATAGCATAGAATTATCTTTTGAAAGATAATTCTATGCTGTTACTATTAACAAATTAAAAGTCATATAAAATGTCACTAGTTAAGCCACGAAAGAACTTTACCTAGTCTTATACATAAATATGAGAAGTAATGTATATGCCGTAATTACATCTTTCTTTATAAAATACCTAAAAAAATAGATAAGTTCTCTATAAATATTTTGTCGAGAATTGTAATAATAATATCTTGAGACAAATCACACATGACCATCTGATCTCACATTAGACCTCATAAACACCGACTCTTGGTTTTCACCCATTTCATCGAAACACGGAATGGCAACACTGCAAGTGAAACTAATGATTATCTGTGGATATCATAGATTAAAATACAAGAATCTATAGCATTGCATACGATCTGATTTCACAATTTCACTCATAATACTATCCTTGCGCGTATCAATAGGAAAGCGGCGGCAATTGACATGGAACGTCACTTGAGCGCGTAATTCTAAACGTCACATCTGACAGCTGCTCGCGCGCTCGTTCAGCTTTGAAGTTTTAAAGGTTTTATTTGTCGATGCCGTCGATTCCGGACTTTACAACCAATTAATTATAAGATAATGTTTCCATAATATCGGTCGATATGAAAATTTTGATTGGGCGAAACAAACACTATTACTACACTATCGTTCATGTGTTGCTATAAAAATACAATTCTGTAAATAAAGTAGTAACATTTAAATTAGGTATATCCAAGATATGTTGTAATGTTAAAGAGAAAACGGCGAAAGCAATAATTAAATTCGCTTCCGTATTCAAGTGGAATTAGTAAGTGTTATCAAAATGTATGGAATTTTTCTGCGTATATTGCATTTATTCGGCGTTTTTCCATATATTCAAAGGTGCACAAGAAGGAATAGTTCCGGTCGTCAAATTGTCTGGAAATACTTTAAAAAAATTTAACGCTATTTGCATTCATAATATAATTGTAATATGAAATTTTATATTAACGTAACCGTAAATGACGTAAACGTAACGTAAAGGACAGACAAAAGAAACTGTTTATTATAGCTAAAAATATGCACAGATTAAACAGAATCGCGTGCATAACGAAGATGAATATTTACAAACGTTTAAAATTTGATTTCATAACCCGTGACCGGTTTCAACAACACGATTTGTATGAAACACAGTTATTCGTAACGCGCACACACAGCCATCTTGAATTATTATTATTATTATATCTTCTTGTGTAGAAACACACAACACTGTTGAGTGCATATTTAAGACACTGCAATTAAGTCAGTCTTATCTCTTCAGACGTTTCTTCCAGAAATACCTTCGCTAAGAAATCAATACAAGTTTGAGGGCGGGGGGCGGGGGATAGCCTTTAGTGAAGAGGACAAAATGCGTGCGTAATGTACATAGTTCAATAGGTATAAAAAATAACGCACAGGAAATAGATCAAACAAATGACGAACATTTTATTACGCGCAATACATATAAATATAGACCAAAGTACACGTCCCTGAAGTGTAAGATAACCTTATAACGTTTCAGTTATATTCTCGTTGAAGTTGTGAGATTAAAACGAACGTATATTCCTTTGTTAGTTTTAATCCGAGCTATGTAGGGTTTCGAAATTATTTTTTATTTGTTACAGACACGTATACAACATACATATATATGTCTAGTTAATTTACGTTTACAACATAGTTGATTTAAGACGCAGGAGAAAAAGTTTTTTTTATTATTCACTTCAGTTATGAAGTGACCTAATTTGTTTCTATTGACTTTTGAATCTTATTATAAGCGATTTATTGTATACTTGTTATTCAAAGTAATATCGTCATTTTTCTTTGGGCGTCTTTTGAAATTATTTTTATTATAAATATGTAATTACATAGGCATATATAAACATTAAAGTAGTATTGACATTGTTAAGCGTTCAGTCCCCTTTTTCGTATATTTAAAGTACCAAGGGACAATATCTAAATGAACTTTACTATGTATTCCTAAAAATATGTTGAAAAGTAAATAATAATTGCTATATAAGCTATTATTTTACGGCGTTAGAGAGAAATGTAACATATTATGGCGTTTTAAAAAATGTATCTAGTAAATCTATGGATCTAAGTAAATCTATGGATGCAGATTACCTGAACAACGCTTAACTGCGAGCAATCGAAAATCTGATGTTACCTGTAAATAAAACAAAACGCTTTATTAATATTTTTTTATTAAATGTTTAAAAAATACATAAACTGTAGTATAGGGTTCATTACAGGTTATGTCAGATGTTGATAGTAGTCAACAATTTGTATAAAATGTATATACAACAACAAATATACTGGTCCGTTAGTGCAGCGGTTAGTAAGCGCGACCGATGACACGAGGATCGTGGGTTCGATTCCCACCGACGACAGATACAGGAGTGGCGAACAGAACACAAGCATTTGCTTCGAGTGTAAGAAAAAATCCGTCGTTTACCATAGTGCCAGCGCTGCCTGGCTTAGGAGCGGATGGCCGTCTAAGGTAACGTACGAAGCTATTTATTTATTTAAATTCACAGCGAGCGTACAATCAATTTGTGTTGCCATAAAATTTTAATTTACGTTATATAAACATTTGCTACCACTGTTGTAAAAGCCAAGTAATCTAATCAATGCCACACTTCACTGGCACGACATAATTTATGCATTGCTTTACATGTAAAAAAAGTACATAAGGCTCTGTGAAATTTAATTTTGTTGGAATTCTTAAACAACAAACGTCTAACCACGAAAGACGACGATGACGAATTAAGCGGAAGCCGAAATTTGGCTCATATTTTTGGATACCGTTTAAGTAACTTAATTAAGTGCACTCAAGTGAATATCCGGCTACTAAGCCCACAATTGAATGTGCTAGAAACGTCTCCAAAAATGCTTTGTGTTGTGTTGCTTAAAATAAAGTTCAGCTTATAAGCAAACTAGCTTCTGCCGGTCACTTCATCTGAGTGGACTTTAAAATTGGGCCCAGTGATAAATAAACTTATGTGAGTGATAAGATAATTAATGAAATAATTTTGTTAAACATTTCATGTAGGTACATAGTAGAGTTGCCAAAAGTATATTGCTTTTCTTTTAAAGATATTTTGTAGTTTTATTTCGATGAGTAGGTAATAAAGTGTCAGTTTAGCAGAAAATGTTAGTTTTTATTTGCGAAAAACAAAAAAAAACTTGCAACAAAATAGAATATGCAAAAGATTGCGCCATTTTCATGTCAAAAGGCCATTGAACGCGACCGCCATGTTTAAAAGTTATGCGTCGTAATATTTTAATCAGCAGTAATCCTAAATTATGTCAGATATTTACGCATATATCATTAACACTGATTAGACGTGAAGCAGTTTATTGTAAAAACTCTACGAAGAAATAAAAAATAATGTATAATTCTGGGCTCAATTTCATTGCTAAATAACAATGGGTCACATTATGTAATATAATATTGTTGTTGGAATATAAAACGAATATTGGCTTGAATAGAAGACGAAGAAAAAATTACGATCGAGTTCGTTATTTGCGTCCCTTCAAAGACGTTTCTGCCTAAAAGTAACGTCTCACCAGTGTGAACTTTTACAGACATAAAAACGCCTCGACAACTGACCTTGATACGCACATTCTAGTCCCGTTTAGGTATATGCACAAAGCTACAGAGACTATTTTAAATTATGAATGATAATTTCCGTCATGCATTTTCTTCGAAAACGACCAAACAAGAAATAGAGAATTATTATTTAATCTGTGGCAGCTAGGCTCCAGACGTCGAGTGTTTATCTGTGAAAATCGTTTCGCGGTCTTTTGTTAATCATTATGCAAATATTGCTGCGTACCACTTTATACCGTTTGCGAACGAGATAAAGCTGTTTATTGAAAGATTAGACTCCTTTGTTAACGGTCTGTTTATTTTTTTTATATTTGTGCAGGTGTGTGTGTTGTGTTGCTCGTGTACGAATAGAAATTAATTGTTTATTATTCCGTCACAATGATGTTTTTATTTACTTGTATATAATATAAACGGTGTAACGGTAATGGCAATAAATTATTATTAATAATATAAATAAAAATTATTATTAAACGAGTGTCTCACATCGAGAAGGCTTTAAGCCGTAGTCTATAGCGCTGGTCAAATCCGAATCGGCAGACAACTTTAAGGTGTGAAAGTTTTCTTACGAAGTTTTCGGTCACCATTAAAACAGCCGATATTTAATTTTAACGCACATTTGGTAAACAATAAGCGCCAGAATTTGAACCCAGGAGTTTTAGAATAAGATGCCGAATTGTAAACCACTAAGCCATCACTGTATACACTATACAATAGGGTGTACAGTGACTTGGCGCGTTAACACACGAACAGCTTTAATACGGGTATTTTCAAGATGGTGCTAATATTTTTGGGCTTGTCCAGTATACTTCATTATAAGCTTCCGCCGGCCGCAGCGAGGTCGCTTGCTAACGGGGCTTGAACTAGTAACCTAGACATCTAACTGTCACAGCTCTGAGCTATCCGTATACATATTGCTGTAAAAAAATCTTAACTCATGTTTTTTAGTGCAATTGAATTAAAGGTTTAAATAATAATAATAATATCTTGGATCAAGACCAATTGATCCCAAACTAAGGTAGTCTGTGCTATGGCAACAAAATTGCTGAACAAGTACTACTGTTCAGAGTTGCTATTTTTTTCAGATAGGAATCGAAGCCACGGGCTCAGGATCAGCTCGGCTTCACTACCCACACCACCAACGGATCAATGAAATTACATCAGCTCCGTCTATTAGAACAAAAACGAATTATAAAACAAAATGGTTATACATGCTGGTTTTCGCATAAGGCGCGTGATACACCGCTAAGGCTGCGTTCATGTGGCACGTAAATGTTCACGTCCGATCCGATGTGTATGAGGCTTAAGAGTTAAAAAATGAAATAATTGCCTACTCGGATATGACGCGGTTTTCATAACAACTTGACAGCTCTAACCTCGCCTTATTGTTGCCCTGAGACGAGACCAGATCCGATAGTGAAATGACAAAAGGGCCCATTACGATAAAGAGTGAAGCAAACCTAAGTATTTTGATATCCTAATCAATACCGACACAAATGTAACCGATCCATCTTTACACTTGGATACGTGTGAAGTACACTTTGCATCTGTAATACGACCTTAACTTTTACACCGACATTAATGAGAATCGCTCGGTGTTTTAAGCGCGTGTTGTTTATTGGAATGAAGCGTGGGCTTGGAACAAAGACTGGCCGGATAACAAAGAGCATTAAACGCGTGGAACGCAAGAGCTATGTAACGACGCAACGCAAACTCCGTTAGCGCACTTCCTAGATAATGATTGTTTATAAATAATCCATTAATGAATATTGATAATTATTATTCATCTGCAACTCGGTTTCACAATGAACTTATTATGTATTTATTTATTTTATTTGATATTTTATAAAGTAGGCACATATTTATAAATAGTTTTTTTTATATAAAATAGTTAATATTTTATTATAAATTAAATTGAAATGTAAAAAGGTTTGTTTATTTAATTATAGTTAAGTGTAAATGTTATTATAATGATATAATTACACCAAAGGTTTCTTACGAAAATACTGATTCTAGGTTTTTCAGCTATGACGTCTCAAGACAGTACGCGTTGTACTACAGAAGGACTTTAAATATAACTAAGAAAAAAAAACATTTTTACAGTGTATTTACAGGGTGCTCTTTCATTTAATTACTTACTTTATAAGGCGTTTTTAATATTGGCATGGGTGGTTTGTTACTCCAAATTTAATTTCATAACAGTATGTCATACAAATATTTTTAAAATAAATTAGCGATACAAAAAAAAACAACATATATTTTTTACTTTTCATGGTAATTTTATTTTTCATATATATTAATTTTTTCTATGAATAGTGTACTTAATAATATCAACATCAATTTAGTTTATTTTCATACGCATATAATTATGTACATTTAACATATTATTCACACTGTCATAATCAACTGCGCAATTAACATATGAACCTTAACCGCACGCAAGGAGGCGTCGAAAGATATTTTGCATAAAAGAACCATGTTAAAGATTGGTAATACGATAATTTTGACAACTTTCTATAGAGCAACTGCACCATTGCATCAGAGATGCGTTGTAGTCATTGTAATTAGGAGCGTCCGCGTCTGTCCTGAGCGTAACTAAGTCGCGTGCCGTGGACGTTGCAAAACTGTTATGTGGGTCGAGGGTCTCTCAGTATATCACTGCCTGTGCACTGTCCACTTCACGGAGTTGCGTATGGCAATGGCGCCCGCGAATCACCCGCTGATATGGGCCAGTTGATTTCTATCCCGTATACCACTGTCCTGCTGCTACAGTAGTATCGAAAAAGGTTTGCTCATTGGCGCTTTTATGATATGTCTATTTATATATATAGGTCGGGTTCTAGATGATGGGGTAGTCAAGAGCCTCCGAAACCGGCGTGTATGTATGAAGAGACTGATGAATGTAGACGAAACACGTCAGGTTTTCAAGGACAGAGATGTTTGACCTGGCGTGACAGTTATATATATATATATACCAGGACTAGTGTGTCAAACAGTCCAATCATAGAAATATGATGAAGAGAGAAACAGTTCTTGCTCCAGCCACCAGCCATCCATTAAACCACCCTTGATACCTTTCTGAAGGTTGCCTGCAAGAGATCGCTTGCTAAGCGACAAGGCCATCTTTTTGTAAACTTAATATTTATTATATTTTTGTATATTTTTTCCTCGTCGGTGTGAGGAGTGTACATAAATCATGAATACAATATACCTAATTGATAAGCAATGATAAAACACAGCAGAGATCGCGTGTTGCGCCAACGGACTAGACTCGGGCGAAGGTCTGAATCGCATCTGAATAAATTAGACATTCCTATTTGGGACAAGACCAAGATAATTGTTAGATGATACCCGTCTGCGCGAGAGAATGACTTAGTGTGCTGTTTTTGGGAAAATATATTAATGTATATGTGTGTGTTTGTCACAAATTGTAATTTCTATTACTATTAATATTATTAATATATACTGAATTAGTAAAATGTAGTGTTGGAATGAGGGATACGCTGCCCTCTTAAATATTAAGGGTCGATGTGTGTCGATATTTGGAATGAAATAAAATGTGAAAAATCATTAAATAAATATTCTTAAGCCCAATGCAGTCTCAAATAAACATTTTAAAAGTATCCTTGAAATTTACATTTTTTTTTTAATATTCGTGAAATTAACATTATTTTGAAACTTGAAATTTACATTATTTAAATCCTTGAAATTTATGAATATAAAGAAACAAAGAAATATATTTTTATTCGCTGGCTTGTTCACGTGTATAGTATACAACGGTTTTAAAACAATAATAAATAGTTACAACAAAAAAAGCAAACCAATAGCTATAATAATGAAATGAAACAAAACATAAAATAGAAATGAATAGAAACAAAAAAAAATGTGAATACACAAACTTGTATTTCAATGTTACAATGACGTGATCGATTCATGCAAATGCCGAATGCACATTTAGCTAAATATGCAAACAGAGCGCCGCGCGTGAGGTTTATGCAGACATTATTATTATTATTATTAAATAAAACTGATAAAGTATCCGATTTGCTCAGGTGCTTCGATTTCGAAGGTTGGAATAATGTGTGTATGAAACTACAAAACGTATACAAATATAAACATAGTATGCTCCAAAATACACCTGTTCAGTGAACGAGAATAGAAACATTTTGTTTTCTTTGTCTCCAAGTAACTATCTTTGTACTCGCATAGATTCACTTAAATGCGATACGAAAAAAAAGAAGACGCGAACCTATGAGTCATAAAAAAAACTCCGAAGCATCGGAATCAAATACCACACAAAAAGTTGTTTAAAATATTCAATAATAAAAAAAAAATGTATTTAATAATTACGTGGTAATTAATTATAGTTAGAAATGGTACGGTTTTGTATCAACAAAAATGTATTCGAAATTTAGAATTGAATATTAAGAGTATTCGAAATTTTGAATTGTATGTTAGGAGTATTCGAGAATATGTATTGTATTCGATAATAGTATCATCAATATACTAAAGATTCGTTTAAAAGCAAATATATTTTGACTTTGTTTTTTATTTACATTGTGAGGGTAAAGCAATAAAACCGAGTGGAGGCCTATCCCAATGAAATCATCGGTTTATAATCAAAACACTGACGGAACATCAAAATAAATAATATTTATAAATTCGTAATTATAAACATATAAAGTAACAATAATGATCAATGGTAATAATAATATTAAATAATAAATTGCCACGTTATTAACATACGACCTCATTATGAATTCTAGGTGAAGATCTTCATAATACTTCGTGCGGCCTCTAATATTTGAAAGGAAACGCCAAATTGTAGCAATTTTGTGAGTCAAATTTAAAACTTAACAAACATGTTGGCTGTTTATACTGAATCACTTCGCCCTACAACTGGTTTAAAATGTAATAAAATTCTAAATATCAATCTCATTACTATTTTTATTTAGAAACAATGAAGGCAGTTTCAAAATATGTTTTTCTATGTCGAATAAAAACTAGTTTTAATTATTGGAATGTATTATTAAAAAGATTTTTAATTCAATTACGCAATATTAACAAGAAGAACAATTTCTAAAATTAATAATTCATTATGGATGAGTCGAAAATTATGCATTAATTTAATTCACGTTAAACGTATTTTCGCAGATTATCGACTATGCATTTTAATATTGAAGAGAACAATACTAAGGAAAAATAAAACAAAAACAAAGAAAACACTGACCTTGAATTAGATTTTGTCATTTTGGTCCCGTTAGTACCGAATTCGATTTCACTCCCGCCAAAACTCGTAACTAAAGGCACGTCGCCTTCTGCCATGATTGTTGCACAGATAATAAATACACTGCGCGATATACTGTTCTTGCGAGTAACGGCGCGCGGTTCAAGCGATATCCGGACTTATTTCCTTAAAGATAAGGACGACGTACGTGTTTTTGTGATATATGAGTCTTTTTTTTTTAATGTTTGTACACAACCAGTACGTCCAACGTCTAAACGTGCACTGCGAGACTGACCAGTGACCGATTATTTTATTGATGTAAATTTAATGATGAGCTCGGCGTCAGATAACATGTGACGGGCGGACTGTTGTGTTGTCATTGATAATTGAACAGCATCATGCGAGAGATGACGATGCACGTTGGAGTTTCCGCGTTCGTTTTTAAATATATATTTCTTGCTCAATCTAAGTTTGTTCCATTTTCAAATAACGATTTGACTTTTAAAATTGTGGTGTCGAATGAAGGTTAACATAAACATATTTGAAGGTATATTAAAAGACAAAAGCCAAACGATATAAAAACAGTAATAATACCGTTACATACATGACAATGGCATGTCGATGAAGAAAATTCCTTGTAAGTGTTTTAGAAATAACTAAATACATGATAAACATATTCACGACTGCACTTAAATAGTAAGTTATAAAAAAATATTGCGCTGGCGAAAGCCGTGACATTATTTTAAAACCAGATAAAAATAGTAATTAATTCGATATGACAATAATAAAACTACTTTCAAGAAACACCCCATTTACGATTTATTTACATCAAACTTTCCGTTACATAGATAATTAATTATAAATAAATAACCTAAACATCAGCTCTGCAATTCGTTTCTCAGTCGTTATTGTTTATGGAAAAAAAATTAATTGCCTATCAATCAATGCGTTCCTCTAAACAATCATTATTAAGCCTGCACGAGTGGTGCATGTCGAAAGAATTTATACGAGTTATTAAAAAAATCACAAATTGAATATATCACAATTATTTTAATTAAGAAGCGCAACGTGTGTAATAAGTGTAATGAAAAATATATAAACTAAATATCTTAAGACATTAATATATCTCCATATCCATCTGATTCGATATCAGGCAATTAAGCTTTAACTGTTTTATGATAACCAGATAGCTATTAAACTACGTACGTACAAATACTTATACAGACATATTTCATTGAAATACCTATTTCTACCGGGTGGGAATCGAACCAACATCCCAGCTCAGCAGGTTCACCAAGCACTGCGTCATCGGGGCCAGCCAAATTGCATCTAGTTATCTTCCAAAACCATCTTCAATCCCATTCTAAAATGTTATTATAACCGTAAAACCGTAATTTACGTAAGACTAGTATAATCGTACTTAAAGTTACGCACTGATAAAATTTGCTTTTGAAATCTTATTAACCGAAATGAAAGTAAGACAGTTTATTGTTCACGATGCAGTTCATTATAAACGTTCAACTAGTGTGTACATATAAAAATGCTTTGGAGAACATTAAGTAGTAAAGTAAATAAATAAATAACCGTCACGCCAGGTCCCTAGCGGGGTAGGCAGGGAGCACGGAGTGCCAAACATCTCTGTTCTTGCAAACCTGACGTGCTTCGTCTAC
>DVPR01000579.1:0-13250 GCA_018239345.1 Oxynetra stangelandi
CAAGGACAGAGATGTTTGGCACTCCGTGCTCTCTGCCTACCCCGCTAGGGACCTGGCGTTACGGTTATTAATTTTTTTTTTTTATTTTTATTATTCTAAGAGGCCAGTATTCAAAAATACAACGATCAAAATATTTGCATGCCTGTTAAGGTAAAGTATATGGTATATTTATTATTTACTTTTAGACCCCAACATCTTTATGCATTGTACTGTACTCTTGCGAATAAATGAATTATTATTATTATTATATAGATATTTTTTGGGTACACATACACAGAACATTTAGACACGTATGTAGATTATTTTAGATCCACATAACACACAACAAAAACACATCATACATTAGCGCTCATCACGGAATAATTTGATTTAGGTGGGAATCGAATTTACAACTCCCAACTCGACAGTCAGATCCACTAACCACTAGACTAGCAGGCCAGCGAATGAAAATACTGGATAGTTATAAAATAAAATCATTATTATCTCTGACTATTTATTTAAAAAGTGAACGCAGATGTGCTCGTATGTATATTTATGTTCAGCGAAAAATTGTTGCTCAATTACTTAATTCCATAACAAAAAAGATTTTACTTTTTTTTACATTTCGATGAACACATTCATAGTATTTACTTATGCATTTAGTCAGACAGGATTTTATGGTTGGTTTCATAATGACTGCTGAAATTTGAAACCACCAGACCGAAGAATTTTTTTGCCAAATTTTTAGTTGCTGTGTTTCATTTGACCCATTTCTTATTTAATACAAAGTTGAACGGATTTTAAAAATTTAGTTTCAAATTTAATCGTATTTTTTGCATTACTTACAGTTATTATTTGTGACTATCTGTCCTATATTAAACATGTCACAAAAGCATTGCTACTCCTGAATGTCCCGACAGAGAGTAATATAAACAGGCAATCGGCTTGGCCACAACCTTGAGATGGAAACTCTTAGGAATGCTTGTAGCGGCAATAGCGGCCCTGGCGAATTATTTACATATTTCACTATCAACTTACTGAGCATTTATACTTAAGCGTCATTATATTTAAGCGTCATTTGAAAACATTACAAAACCTAAAAAAGATATTTAGCATGTAATAATAAGTAATTTTATTATTTATTAAATTTGTGAAATTGTATCATAATTTTCAATTGATAAAAACATTTGTTTTGACCATTGTCAGAGCACTACTAATAACAAAAAATCAAGATGGCGGCGCAACAACATATGGTTGTTGTGACCACAATACGAGTCAATATATTGTTTCATTTGTTCCCATACACTTCCCGTTTGTATTTCATCTGTCATGCCAATTTTTATTTAGTTTTTTTCGTTTCCTTCTGCGGTTTACCTACCCCATGGCTTTATAGAAATATGGATACACAAATGTATTCAGTTGACGTATGTATATATGCGAATTTGAACGTATACGTCCAATAAAAACGGTGGCAAAAAGTACCGCGTAACTAGTGTAGCTGCATTAAAAGTGGTTGGATTTAAGAGTTTGCCACTATGTTATTTTAAAATAATGTTAATTGGCAATTAATTTGAAATTGAGGAAAAGTAATTAATAAATATTAGGTACTTGCTGAGCAGGAATTTTGTGGGTTTTGGAGGGAATCTTGTTTATTGAACCAGCTTATCCACACAGCTCTATTGTGGAACATCTGAGAAACGGATTAGTGGTTTCGCTTATCGGATGTTTAAATCGCATTTACTATCTCCGATGAGGTTTAGCGGTTGCCTTACCAGAAATAATTGCTACTCAGTGCTTAACATTGCCTGCAACGGTACCTTACGCAAACCCAAAGCGCGTTCGACCTTGCTTAACTAAACATATCGCTGGCAATTAGCCTAAGCCACGACGAATACTTTAAATTACTTATAAAATAAAAGTGGCGTCATGAGCAAATTTAGAGCGATCAGAAAAGTTTCAAATATTAGTAAGTTGTTAATATTTAGGTACAACTAGTTTTATATATAAAAAATAATAACCGCGGCTTGCTTCTTGATTGATACCGTAGTTAATTACGACGAGCGGAAACTCGCGACGACGCTTCACTTGAGCACTTGCCGGAAAATAAAAGAGCACAATTAAAAATTTGAATCCGCTCTCAAATTCTCGCCTTTTCGGATCCCATTCACCAATTTTCCCACCACGTCCCGGCCGAAGCATTTCGTCAGGCGCACGGAGCGGTATGTCGTATGCCCCGGCATGCCTGTACGATGGACGGCGGTATTCAACATATACAGGCGGCGCAGTACAAAGAGATATCGGACATAAGCCGCATAGCACTCGGAACTTGGTGCCCTCGCGAATACAACTATTCCCCCGCCGGCGGACCGGTTCATGCGGGAGTGCACTATTTGTGATATGTGAACGACGTCCGAATAAGACGCTTTATAGTGAAACAAATTGGTGACAAATGTACCTACCTCGTTGTGATCAAAGACGGTCGGTTCAAGGTCAGAAAATAAATCGTTTACCCGCGTTATGCTGATTTTGTTTTTAATTCATTGCAAATGACCTATGTTGGGAAATCTGGTACAATGGTAACTTATTAACGTTAGGTATCAAGTTAAAGTAAATATCATTTACCTCTTAATTTCAAATAGTATAACATATATGAAATATAAAATCCATTTTATAATTCAATATCTTGATAAAAGTACGCTTTACAAGACTTTGGTTGAATTGTCAAATATGAAAACATTAGGCGTTCCGAATTATTTGTCAGACTGCTTAAATGCGAAAATATAATTCTAATTTATATTATATACAGATAAATGTCTCTGTTTTCCATTAGCTCGGACTACTTCCACAATAAAAAAGTAATACTAATATCCTAAGAAAGTCACACATAGCCTATATAGTGACCGTAGTAAGGTACTCCCTTTAGAAGTAAAGTAAGATATTAAATCAATTGCCAGCGGACGCACCACACGAGTAGAGTATGAAGCATCCTTTTTGATACTTTTCGTGTCACGATTAAATTGTACGACCTAAAAATATTTATTAATATTATTTATTATATATGAACATTAACAAAAAAACAGAAAACAGAGACGGCTTGGAATATAAGTAGGGGTACAAGCTATTTAAAACTTCATTTAAAATTAATAATAAAAGAAAAATGTCTCGTATTAAACATGTAACATGCCACGGAAGTCGAAGATTCAATATTAATATGTTATTAACTGAACTAGGTTACGTAAAATAAATTAAGATCAATGAGCAACTCAAACAATAGTTCAACCAAATGGGATATGTAAAATTGTATATATGTATATCGCAATCATAAATACTTATGTACGTACATATAAAGGTACGTGAATGCTTCGACACTATATAAAATAGTTTCACTTGAAGTATGATATATCGTTGATTTACAACACAGGCGAATCAATCACAGCTTAAACGACTCAATTCGACCATCGCTCGCTGAACATATAAATAATTAATTAAAAACTGATTAATATTTATGCCGTGTCCGATAGTGCATGAAGCGATCCCTAAGTTTTTTTTTCAAACAGTAGCTGCGGTACAAAACTGCATGCCGCGGCCGAACAGCGAGTGCCGTGGAGACGCCTTTTCCATTGAAATATTTCTCATTAAATATAACAACAATTGCCCTATTTTTATACTACCATCTTGAGAAACTAGCTAGTGCTAGCTAGCGTTGTCGTCAGGAAATAAAAAGGGCATAAAACTCTTAAAATGTGGATGAGTATCTTTCATTTTGGTTGCACTTCATAACGGGAAATAAAATGCTATTAAGTTAAACGTAGGAGAAAAATCCTATATTTTAAAAATAAAAAACAAATATTTGTTTTTAATAACAATGCAAGCAAGAAACTACACAATTTATGACAGTACATTTATGAATACGCGTAGTACAACCGAGATATGGACTAATTAAATCACTATAAGCTCAATAGCGCAAGTAGGAATTCCGGTTTTTCCTTATTTTTCTCAAGCCAACTATCATTACACGAGACATACCTATCACGCCTATACTACGCTTTGTTATTTACGTCGCATTGTATATCTTGTACTTGATTATCCTATCTGTAGATAAAACACTATTAAAACTAGGATGAACACGTTACAGTTAAAAACTGACAGAAAACATACAATATGATTTTATTGTCAGTATTAGTAATTATTGAGTTTTCCTATTACAATTCATGTATTATATAATAATTGTAATTAAATGTCTTCCTTTCCTCTTTAAAGGAATCATTACTGAAAAGTAGGATTTTATAATATTATATCTAATGTCACAAAAATGCTGCATTAATTTATATTTTTGTGGTATTCACTCTATCTAACTGTGTCGGCTTAACATTTAAAATATTAGAGTCTATAGTCACCAGTTTAACTCATCGAAGACGACACGTGAATTCCGAGATCGCCTGAACGTGTATACAAGTAAAACTTTAACCAGTTCAACCACCTTTATGTAAAATGAGGTTAATTTTAAAACATAGCAGGTTCATGAGTTACTATGCGATCTGATTAGTGATGTATTTATGCATAATAATCTATCGATAAAACTAGTTCGGCGGGCTGTACACTGTTCCAGATAAGACGATATAAATGTCCTCGCCAGATATTAAGGTTGGCGTATAAACTTTGATTAATCTTGTACACGATCCTATCTATGTCATCTTGTGAATTCATAACGAGCATTTAACTTCTAGAAATACCTCAAGTGAAGCTATTATTTAATGTTTAACAAAAAGCTAATATAACCGTTTCAATCACGACAGTAATCTATTTTCCGTCACCTACTTATCGATTTAATTGAAAAATAAAATAAAAAAATTAATTACTCATCTCTCAATTAAATAAATTAATTTATGGTATGAGGACGTAATCCAATGTCAAATCTAAAAAGAGATCAAATAAAAAGTGAAGATTTACTAATAAAAAGGCATTAACGAAATTACCCATTGTATAAATATAAAAATCTTCCGCTTGAAATAACTGATATAAAATCTGAAACAGCAATCTGCAGCTATTTTTTTTTATTTGGAACAAATATATCTTTTACAACGTGTGACGTCACTGTTACCAACCAATTGTAATCTTAATGAGATGCAAAATAGAGAGATATTTTTAATTTATTTGTTGTTTTTTTAATTATTTTGCGGTACGAATGAACCACCTCGGTCAATATTTCATTGTGTTTATGAATAAACTTTATTAAAACAACAATTTACATGATTAACTAACTCCACGCCTTTCAATAGTCGCCCGGCAAGAATACGTCAAGCGGCCGTGAGGCGCGGTCACATCAGTTTGATTCGCGACGAAAATAAGGTTTTTATTATGATCGCGCAGTGAATTTCGCAATTTGAGACCGAGGGAGCACTCGCGAGGTGGCGATACGGTAAATTTAATCGATTAATCTCGTTTTGTGTTCGCGAGTTTAATAACTTCGTGAAGGCAATAGAAAAACATCATTCGCAGTCTCGCTTACTCATTAGAAATATATTGCGATTAATTATATGTATATGAATACACGCAATTAAAAATAATCAGCTTGTTTAATATTTACACTGTCCTCGTCATTTACATTGACACTATCTCATTGTATATCTCTGAAGCACGTCCTACTGCTCTTTCACGTAACGAAATGTGCTTAAACGTGGCGCGTCCTTGAAACATCACTCAATTCTCGTGCCAACCAAAATATACTGAGAATGCAAACTACAACGCAGATACCACACGTAAGAACGTCTTATTAATTTTTTAATAGAAAATAGAATTTCAAAACCAGCTAAATGTGGCCAAGCTCACGATAGAAAGTCGACTGTTCACAAACGTACACTTCAACTCTATGAATATATTATAGAAATGTTGTTGTCATTTTTATTATCATTATTTATAAACACAATTTAATTTTAATATCATTAATATTTATGTATACGAGTATTTTTGCAACAAAAACAATACGCGCCCGTACGTACGTACATCAATGTCAAATCATCGACCAACAGGACGCGTCCATTTACGCGCTACACGTATTATTTCACGCTATAATATTATTCCTTTTTTATTTCTCTTCATTTAGATGCTTTTTTGTTTAATAACTATTGGTGATGGACATCTCCATATGATGATAGTGTTATTATGAAGCACATTGGAATGTGATGCAGGATAACGTGTAATAAGTGGGTATAAAATATGTTATATTAGTTTGTACTATCGATAGCCTTGTGATTTAGACTTCGGCCTTCCACTTCGGCGATTCCGGGTTCAAATCCTGGCAAGTTTTTCTTTGCAAATATTATGTGTTTTATGTTTAAATATCACTGACTTTAACGGCGAAGGAGTTTAAGGCGCCGAGAAGAAACCTACATAACGTAAGTTCTCCATAATGTTCTCTATGCTGCAAAAAATTCTCTATGGCGTGTGTAGTCTGCCAACACATACTTGATAGCGTGGCAGACCTTGACCTTGACCTTAGACCTTGTTATTGGAGATTTTGAGAGATAAAAGAGTTGATGATGACGATTATATATTTTATTGATACTCCTGACAATATCTCTGAACGCAGTCAAAGGGCGTTGTTTGAACTAATGGTAGTACAAGGAGTAATCTAAATAGTAATTTAATTCGACCAAATTTGCCTGTAGCGTTAGTTGTATGAGAAAAAAACACTAAGTCTTTTTTTACGTATTGCAACGGTAATAATGCATATCTCAATAATCGTAATATCATAAGAAGGGACAAACACGTTGATGCGTTGAAAACGGAGTGCTAATAAGGTAACTCCAAAATAATGGTAAAATTTAATTTTAATGCATTTTATTTTTTGTATGGCCTATTTACCTGTACTCGTCGAAATAAAAATGTTTTTGACATGTACTTTATCAGTCGTCTGCTTATCATAGTATAGACTGCCTAGTCTGGGATCAGAGGGCCGTGTGCGCTGTCCAATGCACGATATACATTTACTCCCCAGCATTCTTCTCGCACAACGCAATGCACGCCTAATTCAATTGTTCCGTATTAATTTAATTCGTAGCAGGTACGCGAGAGTACAAGAAAGGCGTAAAGGCACACCGTGGACACAAGCGAGTCGAGTTATATTAACGTTGAGGGTGTACCGAGTGAATTTTTTCGTCCATTACCGCTCAAAGCGCAGAAGAGTCATCGAGTGTTTGTGGCGTATCGATGTCGACAAACGTTTTTATCGACCGACGAACGTCACTGACCGGCCGACGAGTGCGCGTAGAGTATTCGCGACACTTTCGCCTGTCAGGGATGCGACCGGTTTTACATTTCGTTCACCAGCAAAGTTGAAGTGTCAATTTCTAAATTTGATAAAGTACTGTGAATTCAGTTGGGGCTTTCGGCTCGAAGCATCTGTATAGGTCATCTTTGAGTATCATAGCACAAATTTAGGTATGCACCAAAACCGCATGGATTCTGCTCATTTGTTTACGTCATTGATCTGGATGTATATTTATCTTATTTGAAGTAGGGCAGATTATCTGCATCAAAGTACATATTTTTTTTAATATTCAACATCATTCAGTAAAATTTTATATTATGTAACTTAATGAGGTAAACAGAAGTACATCACCGATTGTAACTTAACTTACTTAATTACCTAAGATATAGCAATGTAGATATATTACTTTACTTTGCTTTTGGCATTTCGACATCTGGGTTACGTCCGATCTGTGATCGAGATAAAAAAAAATACGCAAATCAGGAAAATTATTACGGCACTTTTCAAGTACTTTAAAATAAACTCATAAAGTAAAGTGAAATGTCAATGCTTTTTGAAAGCGACCCGCAATGACCTCTTTACTATATTCAATGTGGACGCAAAGTAATTGACCTCATTAAAAAAGTAAATTATTTCACATAGGTGTTATATTTCGATACGAAATGTCGACGGGTCATTTGTAAGGGAAAACAACCAAAATGTATATTTCGTGTATTTCATCACATATGAAAGGAAAGTATGACGCCAGAGCATTAATATCATACATCTACCTACAAATGGACCCCGCAACATGAAAGACCCAGAGAGGAAGACCCAGGAAACAGTGGAAGGTTAGCGGGGAGGAAGCCCTAATATGATTGAAAAAGAAATCATCTTAAAAAGGTAATAGACAGGTGCAAACAATTATGTATATAGTTCAAACAAATTTGTTTTTGTCTTTCGAGGAACAAGTACTCGAAATGGTTTCGTTTATCTATTCAGTAACAATATCGTGTCAGATGTGGGACAATCGAATGATTTTAATTGGGAAATAACTTTTAATTCGGAAATAATTGACTGGCCCGTTGGTGCAGTGGTTAGTGAACCTGACTGATGCGTGGGGGGTCGTGGGTTCGATCCCCACCCAGGACAAATATTTGTGTCACGAATACATCTATTTGTTCCGTGTCTGGATGTACAAAAATATCTATTAAAAGTATATATTTATATGTATATATGTAGTTTATCAGCCGTCTGGTTACCATAACACAGGTACAATTTAAGTGCCTAGTTTGGGATCAGATGGCCTTGTGTGGAATAGTCCCAAGATATTATTAGATATTATTATTATAAATAACAACGTCGGGCTATGTTTCTCAGTGGTAAGAAATGTTTATTTTAAAGATGACCTTTTATTTGTTTATGTAACCCGCGTTAAGTTGATGAACGATTTGTAGACGGAAACGTGTAGCGACAGTTCGATGCGTTCTGTTGTGTGTGTTTATTTGGTGACATCAAAATCCCTAAGTCAACTCGTCCCGCGTTCGCGATAAAAAGTCCAAAACAGTTGTTTTTGTTGGTATAGGTGAAAGCGCGCGATACGCCCGCAAAATGTCTTTATCGTTGCCGACAGATTTTTATTGCGACGGACGAGTGGGCATGCGGTCTTTTTGCGCGGAGGACCGCATCGATGTTTTTTTATCGATAACGAAAAAAAACTTTGATTGGACGTCACTCATTTTTGAGAGACATTTGCAGTAGAAATTCAATTTGGACATTTCGAAGAAACTCTAGATTGATTTCCTTTTTGATTTCATTGCAGTGTGCTCATTAATTCACTTTAATGCGTCTACGTTTATTTCCATAATGCTGGCAGTAACGAGTAGGCATTATGACATGTTTATTTAATTATTATATTTCCAAATAATAATATACATGATGCGTTTAGCCATTCACAAACTAAACCGTGTAGAATTTAAACTAAAAAGCAACAAACTGCCTCTTTTCATGGACGAGCAAGGATTTTGTTATCATAACATATCTTCATCATTAGTTATGATTAAAATTGATACATTCATAAATCATCATCCAGCAGGACAACACGCGACGGTCCATACAAACCCAGGCGTATACAAGAAAACACCGCGGCGTCTGTTGCATTATTCATCCACCGTTTTCGGCGAGCGGGCGTGTCAACGCAGTATTGTCGTAAAAACCGCAGTTCTCGTACTGCGTCGATATGGCAACTGTGAAATTCGATTTAACAATCGCATCAATATTCATTTGGTTTAATTTCTACATTAATTAACGATGTCCATTTGTCCGTGTATTTATTGACATTATCATTCTTATTTAAACAATTATCGCGTTCGGATAATTGTACGGTTTTTTATGTGAATTGTATGTTTTTATCGTATTTCGATATTATTTCGGGATGAAGTGTGGATGGAATGCGTTTGATGGGAATTGGACATGTGATGCGTAGGTAGAAGAATGTGGCGGTATAACAGAGGAATAAGAAAGGATAGATTGTATAATACAGTGTGTATACTATTCATTAAGAAGGTTAACTGGGAACTTTAAAAATATATGAAATATATTTTTTTAAAGTTACAATCGTATGCGCTAAAAGGGAATATTATGTTTGAAGACATTCTACTAGATTATTTTTAGAAAATAACTATCAATTTGGAAACTTGTAAATCATCAATAGCACTGTTTTCGTTGTTGAACGTTTATTTCCAGTGTACTTTTAAATAATTTAGCTTAAGAGATATTATTAAGGTGTTAATTCTCTATTATTCATCATGTTTGATACTTCGTCGGCTGCTGTTCTTTGGATTAACGCCATGTCTCGTGCTCAATTCTAGCTCGTATTCAAGTATTCAAGTTCTGGGATCAAATCCTGGCTGGCACCTCTTTCTTTATAATGTTTTAACATTAAATATCAGTTATTGTAACGGAAAACACCGCCAGGAAACCTGCATAATTAAGAAAAAAATTCTAAAGTCTGTGAAGTCCACCAACCCGCCAGCGTGGTCTAATCCTTCTCTTTCCGAGAGGAGACCTGTGTCCAGCAGTGGAACATTCAATGGGTCGATAATGATGATGATGATTCAAGTATTCCAATATATCATCATCACATCATATTTTATTAATCCACTGCTATACATAGGCCCTCTTCCAAGGACCACGACGTTCAATGCTCTGCTGATATGTTCAAATAACTACCAAACATAACTAACTCGGTATCTTGTGTATGTTTATTTGAAATCTGGAAACACGAAATATGTGCACGAAATTAAATTCCTAGCGCACTTTTATTAATTTGGAATTAACTAACAATAGACAAACTTTCTCAATTATACGAGTTATTAAAATTGTTTACCTAGCATCATAGAAGAAGTTCACATTTTAGTGAGACCCATTATATTAGACAGTGCATTCGGAGGCCGATAAGACATCACAACAAAAAAAGGAGCGCCATCCAAATTCAGGATTTTCGTGTAAATGTGGTTGATGGTCATTTATCATTCGCGGCATCATCATATTTTGTAGGTCATGGACGACAGTAAAGAGGAATGGGCCTGAAAGTAGTGGGAGTATTGATTGCAGCCCGTAGAGAGTATTCGGACAATTATTATACCTGAGCTCAGACGTTCATCTGTCTTAAGATGCGATGCTAATGCTTAGGAATATGGCTACTTCTTTACCGTATTTTCATTTATATAAGTTAGGCTAGTTTACTAATATGTTTATGCAGTTGTTATTCATTACCTTCGTGTATGGCCTTGAAATCCACCCTAGAGAAACCTAAATATAGTTTCGCCAGTTTTGGGCTGGGAAATAACCATTTCAGTACTTGACAGTCCAGCAACTGCTACCTACACCTAAAAGGCCACTATGTAAAGTATCTCATATAAATAATATTCTCGAAAATATTATATTACTCCAACAGCACAAGTAAAGCCGCGTTCCTTACTAAGCGAGTTTAGTGAACGACACACTGAGACGATTGCAGTGAGCGGCCACATCACTTACACTTTGGAATATTCGATACTTTTATTTGGAATGATTTACACGTCGTTGGGAGCACATATCGTTTTTCTATTCATTCACTTTGAATTTTACTGCATGCAGTTACATGTTGGCCAGTGCAATTAATTAGAGTTTAGACATTTAGGTATATAAACAATAGTGGTTTTATTTTATTTATTTATTTTTATTTTTATTTTATTATTATTCATTATTATTATTCATTTTATGTCACTTTAGAAATCATGTAACCTAAACTCGGTTTAGTCATGACTGTTCACGATTGATCTGGTGATAGTAACCATAAAATCAATTTTAATAAATGGTACTGATTTAAGACAATGTAGTTTTCTCAAATTTGTACCAGAAGCGACACCTAAAAATGTCTATGACGAGTTTAATACATAGTCAAAAATAGAAGAAGAATATAATACAATCATAGAGTATAATTATTCAAAGACACAATCATGTCGTATTCAAATCACAATATGCATATGATTTACTGATCACACGCGGCCCCTCCGAGGGTTGTCAGAAACATAATGCGAACGCTAATTGTAATTGGCGATTTTGTTGCGAATTTCGCAACCCTCCGCCACTTGCTGTAGCGTCGGCGAGAAGCTATAAGATTTGAACGAATAATGAAGAGGACAAAAAGACCGGAATACCTTTTAATAGAAATTTAATAAACTATAATTCTACCGGATAGCGTTTAAAATATTGTAATTTTACTACTAACAATCAATAAAAGTCTTGTGATTATGGAGCTTTTGTTTCTTTCTATTATATTCGGAATGAGTTTAGAGAGAGCGAGACAAAACTAAAATAACACACGTTATTCTAGTTTCTATAAATGACTATGTTGGGATATCTCCACACAAGGCCATCATCTGATCCCAAACTAGTCGGTGCTATGGTAACCAGACGACTGGTTGACGACACACATATATATAAATACTTATATAGATATTTTCTTTAAAGTAAATATTTTTTTTTCATTTGTTATACACAATACTTTATGCCGTTCAGGAAAACGCTGCATACGAATCTGCCTCGTGTCTGGTAGAGCAGTATCCCGTAGGGTGTTGCCATAGCAACGATGGGAGCTAATTTCGCCATATGGCTCTAAATTTGAAAATTGTACTAACTCGTTGTTTGGGGGTTAATTATAGCAACACCTGTAGAATTTGAACGTTAAATGCGAGGGTCCTATTGTATAGCTGATACGTGGATCGGATTAAGCTAATTCTTCTTTCGCAAATAACCCCAAATTATTTCAGGGGATGATTTTAATTGTTTATTTACGTGTAGTTACTTGATTGAATCATAGTAAATAAAAGGAAGATTTATTCTGTCTTTAATAATATTGAACTGTCGATTTATGAAAAAGTATACGCATCATTGACTTAATAAAGAAAACAATCAAAGTTTAACAATGAAAGAATTATTAAACAAAATATTTAAATTTTAGTTACCAAAAAGTGATTTTATAACGAGTTCGAGGAATTTTAACAAAATAAATTGAAAACACTCATCGAAATATAGTTATCGATAAATCAATTATCGATATTTAAAATCGATACGAAATACATAACGCACTAACAGTCAATTTGAAAATAAATAAATCGAGTCGAATCGTTTTCAAATATCGATTCGTAAAACTTCAATCTCTTAACAAGTAGAAAGCGTATCTCTTTACATATAGTCCCCACAAACACCAGTAGCAATATTTCTGCCCCCAGCGTCCAATTACAGAATAATGATGCGAAACTCGATAGACTGCGCTGCCGGTCAATTGACACCATTATTAAGCAGAGCGTTAGTTTAATTTACGGGGTTAACTTCGTGCCGCCCATGAATAGGGTTGGATATATTTCATACTAGAAGTCAATTCGCACAACTGCTTTCTTACATAAAATTATTAGCTGACATACCGACAGCAGCGCCACTTACCGGGTCCAAATGTATTTTTAAATCATCCAGGAAA
>DVPR01000580.1:0-13246 GCA_018239345.1 Oxynetra stangelandi
TTTGCAAGGACAGAGATGTTTCGCACTCCGTGCTCTCTGCCTACGCCGCTAGGGACCTGGCGTTACGGTTATTTACTTGTTTATTTTATTTATTTGATTTATATGATATTCTAGACCTTTTTTTATCCTAAAACAGAAAATTGAGGAATATATAAAAAAATATCGCAATTGTACCACAATCTTCTATTGTTATATTTATTCTATGTCATGGTCCATGTTTTATGACGTTGAGGGGAAAGGAATAGATAATAAAAGGGACTTTCAGACATTCTGTCACGACGTAAAAAGTATGGTGAATGCGTTTCGGCGAAATTAAAAATGAAATGATTTATGAAGCGTTTCGGACGTGTGAAACTTCTTTAAGAATTCTCTATAGGGAAAAGTTACAACTTATTATACGTCGATAAAATGTGATGTTTTAATTTCAGATACGCTTTCATTAAATAATTACCTTTAATAAATATATATATAATGGGTACAGGCTAGTTACGTTTACCATAATTGGTAAAATTTTGAACGGATTTTCTTTATTTGTTGTTTGAAAGAAGAACATCAAAAGAATACATTCTGCATAAGTAACAAATTAACGTACTCGTATTATTTAAGAAATAAATTATAATTATTGAATAAATAATGTTTTTTGATTTTACAAAAAATTATATATTATTTACACGTAATCAGGGTTACCTTATTACAATTATGATCATATAGACGATGTGGTTGCAACAGTATTTACATAATATATCCTGAAAATAAAAATAATAAAAATATATAAAAAGAACTGTTTGACTGTTACAGTGCCAAACAAAACAGCGACATTTTTTTATGCACAGCGTATTCCTTTACCTTTTCCCCGGATTTACCTTCTAAAATTATGGTCGTATAACATTTAAATTACAGCGAAGACTACCTATATCGAAGCGACGTGCATAATAACCGCCCACGCAAGCAACACCAATGAGGGCGTTTATTAAAAAGCAATTTCGTGTTTATTCTATCATAATTTTATTGGAATCACCATATTTTCGACACGAGAAACAACTCCGAGGGATAATTTTCAAGCGGTTCATTGCGGGTAAATGTGTTATGTCGAAACTATAGTTTGAGTTATTAAACAATCAAATGTTTACCAATAACAGTTTAACGTTATTTTGTAACATCGTACACTTTTAATTAAAAAAATATTTGGGTTGTTATTAAGGAATTGATGATCGTCAATTTAGTTATTACTAACTATCATTAAAACTGATTATAGTTATACTTATATTGATATTGATTGATCAGTTTTAGCAGAAAATGGTGTGATAGTGATTTGCATTGATAGTTAAGTTCAAACGGCACGGAATTGTATCGTTAAACCTTTACTCCTTGTGGAGGCATTTTATGAAGGTTTCTACAGACACAAACTATAATTCGCGTTTTTAATGCCTTTGCACTGGAGAAGTCTGCTGGACACAAAATCTATATTAAAAAAAATAAGTTGCAGCTAACTATCGGAGGAAGATATTGAAACAATAATATTAAAGTAATAAAATTCATTCACCTACTTACGTTGAAAATTACGTTTCATAGGTACTCGTTGATAACCTAAGTCTGTTATATTTAAATATAGATACAAAATGGTATAAAATTATTTTGCATACAAATTGTTTACATAAGATTTTAAGTCCAGTGATTTAAGGAAGACATCTGGCCTGCACATAAAATGAGACTGTTTGCATACATTGCACTCAGAATTTTATTACCGTTCCAAATATTTTTCTTATACATATTTTATTACTCTTCTTAATATGTATCTTTTACAATCTTAATTTAATACACCATCACGCTTTGGTATTTATAAACAATATCTATATAAAGCACAAAGTGCATAATAGTTTAGTATTATATTCAGTATCTTATTTCTATAAAATTCAAAGTTTAATTTGACTTTCATTACAATAATACAAAAATTAAGACGCATGTAAAAAAAAATGAAAACAGAAAATAAATCACCAGATTGTTTATGGTTAACGTGTTATTATCAATTAAAACATATAATTTATAGATATCTCTTCTAGTGACATAATTTATTCAATCGTTGTACAGGAGGCCTTGTCAGGTTATGCTAATGAGTCAGCGTGGATAATTTATGCCCAAAGAGGACTCGTGGTCCAAATTTAATTGTTGCTGACGTTGAGGCATGAATCTTGCGAAATTCGAACGGGAGCAATTTACATAAACGCAACCATTCCCTCATTTTATGCCTTCCCTGTTACACTGATGCGTAATCATTGGTTAATGTATGCATCCTTTGAATTAGGCACGTTTTATTATAGCCAACTAAGTATGTCGATGATAAATAACATTATGTGTGGTATAAAAGATATATTCAACACAATTATGCGCCTACCATAGTATACACCTATCACGTACTTTCACCATCGACCAAAGCTGACTGGGAGAGAATGCCATTGAATGCAATTAGATATTTAGTATGGCGTTGTACCTTAGTTTTAAGTGTCAGAAGAATGAATAAATAAAATATTATATGGAACCTATAAATTTAATAAAATTACTCGTATTAGAGTATAGAAATCACACGCTGTCTTAACCTAGTCCAGTTATGGCAGTAATGTGTAAGCACCAATTTCATGATGATATTGTGAAACTGTGAATTGGAGAAGTTTTATGGCAATGGTTAGAAAAAATTATTAATATAACTTGAATTTTTACACGTATGCTCCTTTCAAAAGGCACTGCTCACACTTTATAAATGTGTTATAAAAATTCTGTTAAATTACAGGTAGGTACAATGCTAGGACTATAGTGGTATAGGTCATGTTGATATTTTCCGTTCTTGGTTCGCGCAGTCCGCGCGCGTGTGTAATTGAAATGAATTTTATTAATTTATTTATATTTCTTATTATTTATATATTTTAATGTTGCATGTAATATATAATTAATTGGAATAAATAATTTGTTTCTGAATTCTTAAAACTTTAAGTATAAAAGAGTGAGCATTGCTGCATAATGCTATTCTTAAAACGGACGAAACAGTATCCGTCTCTTGAATGGCCACTCTGTGCGAGGATCAAAATGTAACGGAGTGTAAATTAGGACCGCGCGAAGGTCACAATTAGACGAGGCGTTTAATTACGAAATTCACAGTAACAACGAGGCTTCACTCCCCCCTAGTCTTTCATGGGATTCCTCTTTAGGTATGCGTACACAGTGAAAGGTGACAGCGGAATTGTAATCCTACAAGAAAACTACATTGTACGTTGACAAAAATAATATCTAAAGCTAATAAATAACCACAGCTTTTTTATATTGTAAGGTTTTTATCTTTTGTGTTCGTTTGAATTTCTATTGATTTATTTAATTACTTACATCATGTTGTACATTGACATGTAGTTTATCGAAGAGCAAACTTAATGCCTGGTGGCATAATCTACTAGTGCAATAACTTAAAGTAATTATTGTTTCTTATGTTCATGGCTGTTTGTATGAGGTATGCATGAGGACGGTCCATGATAAGAAAATATTTTTATTTTATTTTATTTAGCTATAGGCTCGCGCTTGTTACTGCTATCCCACCCGATGGAAAGCAGGATGCAGCCTGGGATGAAGCACGTTTGCCTAGAAAGCGCCTATTCACTCTTGACTTGAATAATTCCAGGCTATACGCATCGGGTTAAATAGCTTCCGGCAGGGAATTCCACTCTTTCGCAGTCTGTAGCAGAAACGATTTATCACTTAACACCATTGTTACTATTGTTTAATACTAATTTGAGTACAATTTAAAACAATAATATTACTTTAACGTGACAACGATGACATTAATGACACCGTAGCGTTCGCTTTGCTATTCGCTAAACGCTTTATGACAGTCACTATGGCCTCATAAAATACTGGTACGGTCTAGGGTTGCCCGTAACTTGATATTCGTATAATCATCAAGCTAAATTGTACCGTGGAACGTCACTGCCGACGTAACAAAGGTTAAGCACTATCAAGAAGGGTCGGTTGGGGGTGTCTCAATGTTATTTTAGACGTCTGATGCCATTTTATATACTTGCCTTGCTGTTTACTTATGGGTGCACTTTGTAATGTTATATTACTTTATGCCATTCATTTTTTACTGTCAACTCTTGCCTTTTCACCGTTGGATACTGGTCTCTTCACAGAATGAAACGGGTTGAAGCCATAGTCTACCACGCTAGCCAAGTGCGGGTTGGGAGACGTTTTTCTCTAAGGAATCTCAGAGAACATTATGGAAAATTCTAAGTTATGCCGATTTCCACACTTTCGCCGTTGCAGTAAGTCATGTTTATCATTTAAATGCACATTGTATACAAAGAATTGTATGCCCAGATTGGTATTCAGAATTCCTGCAATGCGAGGCGGCATTCTAAACTACAAGCTATTACACTGCTTTTACGATTCAATATTAAATAACTGTTATTCATTTACGACGCTGTTAGAAACAATCAAGCTGCAAATAGGTATTTTTATCCCAAAGTACATCCGGCAAGAAACTAAATCTTACCATCCTCCCAAACATTTTTATTTAATGGTATATCAGAGTAAATCCAAAATACTCGTACATACCTTATAATTAATACAAGGCTGTTAATGATATATATATAAAGAACATAATGAAATATTGCAACAATGTTTTTATAGTTAATTACTGTATTAATTTTGTTGCAATAACTGTGCCGTTGTGTTTACGTTTACGTTACGTTTACGTTTTGTGTTTACATAATGTTCACTTAAATATTTCAATTGTTTTGAATGGAACAAATTTTGAAGCAATGCATGGATATATTCTAAAATGTTTTACGCTAACGGTGATTTTGTATGTAAATTTCGCTTTTAATTCCGCTTAAACTGACGTTCTTTTCCCACTATAGGTGTGGTTTTCTATGAAAAGTACACGTTAATACTGTAATTCACTACGTACAATGAAAGTAATTACCAAATATCTGTTAAAGTTGCTAATTTGTTTTGATATTACATTATGACTAGCCCACGTGTCATATAGTTCGTGACACGGACCATCTGATCTTCAATTGTCAATGAAGCAAAAAATGAAATTATTTATTTCTTGTTACCATTACAACAATATTCAATACATTATTAAATTAATAATAGTTGATTGGTATTTTATTTGCAATTAAAATTGAACGCCGTCGTAAGTAATTTTAAGGAATATGCTACGCTTAGTTAATGAGTGTTTCCCTACAAAACGCGTTTATACCTACCAAGTAATATATCAATCGATCTTTTTATTCTAAGTAAATAATTCTAATAGTACCTACTAGTTTTTCAAGATCTGAAGAGATCAATTACAATGTTTTAATTAGCTATATTCCTGAATTTTCTTATTTACTATCATTCCATAGTGTAAGTGTGTTAACAAAACGAAGATTTTCTCACAAGGTCCAATATCAATCAATGATAACATATCTATCTATCCTTCGATAAGTCGTAAAAAGGACTCCATTCGAAAGGCGAAGTACTCTATTATACCCGTCCTGACTGTTTTATTGGTATTTGTGTATTAACTTTTCATGTAATGCTAATGGATTAAAATCGTCTTGGCCTGTAGGGGAATACCTGGTAAATCGTTTGTAGGGCATGGGACGATTACGTAACGACCACAACACCTACGATTAATCGTGTTCGATGCACTCGACATACGAGCTGTTAATAATCAAAACGTTGCTTAAACTTTACACTACAAAACATTTTCTGCAGCTATTTGTGTATTCGATATTGTATTTGGATAACTGTACCTATGTATATTAGTTTAATATTGTTTCATTATAATAACATTACAAATTCAATAAACCTACTTTAAAATGCGGTCATACATCTGCGATAAACCATAAAATAAATTACTTTTTTATCCTTCCTGTGAAAATTTTAGTGTGTATCTAACTGTGTCATCAATTTGCTTCGTGTATAATGTATCAGTTGTATCTAAAATCAGTTTTATAGTTCTGTCATTTACAGCTAACTAAATAAAATATAGCGAGGTAATATTTTTTTGACTACATACATGAATATTTATCAGTAAGATAAATAAAAAAACAATTAATTTATGATACCTAGATAGCAAATATATGTATATATATATTGAATCAGCTAAATAATAAATGACAGAGGGCCGTTACGAATTACGAATCGTCAGGAATAAATGAATTAACATATACCTGCGCTCACCTGATCCTTATCTAGAACTTTGTTTTGTAATTTTCCTTAATAAATTTAATACAATAACCTGTAAATTGATATGACGTTTTCAATCAATTAGAACGAAGTTATTATCGTGCCTTTAATTGCGTTAAATTGTGACCATTATTTTATCATAACCTTTTCGAACTATTATTCATACCTGTATACATACTCGTACTTATTTACGTAGTAAGCGGTCGCTTTAAATGGAACTCGGTTAAAACGAGTTTTATAATCAAACAAAAACTAACAATTTGTCAAAGAACAGAAAAGATATTTGAAACAAAAGAAATCATTATCAGTTACAACCGTCTTAAGCGAAGACACCAAGCGTACTCTTACTCCAGCGTGGATTAATATAACAGGGGTACTAAGCAATTCGTTTCGTTTTCAAATTGCTCCGATAATTTTAGACAGGACAACGCTTTTTACATTAGTTACCTAACAATGTCGGTAATTTACCGGACAATTCGAAATGTGCGGATCTAATAACTTGTATGTTTACCTTTTATAAATCCAGAAGTAGTCGGCGGTAGCTTAAGTTGACTTATAGTTAATATACATCAAATCTATGAGGTCTACGAAATAACACAAAAATTAACATGTTGATATGTCGTCTTTATCAGTGTACACATTAATATCGATTGTTGCTTTAATTATTTATTTATTATAGAAAACATACAGCTCATTCAAAGTTACACATTTTTTACTCGTTCCTTAATTTTAGCGTCAATAGACTAAGATTTTATACCATTCGTGTCTGTGCGTATGTGTATATGTGGGAGTATATTTTGTCTTTATCACATGCTCAAGTGATTAATTGTCCTATTTCTTCCTGACGGGCGAGTAATAGCGAAACCGTTTATGTCAGTCTTATGCAGAAACATCTTATCTGTACGCCGCACTTTAAGTGACTGGATTCAAGTAACTTTGGACTTTAACATGTAACTTAGTGAAGTCAAGACGACAACAAGTGTCTGACAATATGCAAGCGGCTCTTATTCAGATCTACATCTCGTGATAAATAAACTCACCGAGGAAATGTACCACGGGCCGATGTTATTTATTAACATAAATTATACTCACAGATGCAGCTTTTAGCTTCTCCTAAGTACATTTGCATTCGTGATATATTAATAAGCAATGAGATCGTTGCGAATATCCGATTTTATCTAAATATGGTCTGTTTTCGTGCTATTACAAAGCACAAGTAAGTACAACTCACATTATATAGAACTTATTGGGTTCCACAAATGTTGTGGACACTGTTATGTTATCTTAAAATAACGAAACGGCGTCAGGTGCACCATTCATTTTGCTTTTAATTGAAATTTAACGTCATTGAAAAGTGAACGGCGCAATCAATATGCTTTCAACAATTAAATATACAGGTGATATTATTATCCTACATAGTTGTAAACTTGAAAAATGTAGTTTGACATATGCATAATAATGGTGGGTGCGTTAGTGCAGTGCTTAGTGAGCCCGACTACTGCGTCGGAGGGCGTAGGTTCGATCGTAACCCAGGACAAATATTCCTGCGATGAGCACAAGCAATTGTTCTGTGTCTGGGTGTAAACAAAATCTATATAAGTATATATTTACATGTATTTATATCATCCATCTGATCATGATAACACAGGTACTGTTTAAGTTGCCCAATTTGGGAACAGATGGCCCTGTATGGAATTGTCTCAAGGTATAGTTATTACTTAATATTTTTATAACTTTTCAAAAGTGCTGAACAATGAAAATGTTTATTATTATTAACAGTACGCATCATGATTATTTCGATCCTTATATTATTTCACTCCTGGACACTGCTCTCCTCTTATAATAAGACCGGCTAAGTTCATTGTCTGGAGGATACATTTCTACAATGTTACACTAAGTGATATTTAATCTTACAAGTGTTTTAGTTTAGTCAGAAAAGCGTGTCAGGACTCGAACTCCTAGAGCCCCGGTTTCAGCGTAAAAATCCAAATTACTAGGCTTACAATGCCATTGAAATATTAAATAATACTCGTAAATACATTATCAAATGAATGTGAAACAAGTTTTAGCTTTATTGATACAAATTCTTAACTATTTCGCGTTTCTTTCCTAATGTTTCGGGCTTTAAATGTCTGTTGTATTAATCTTAAGACTAAAATTAATATAAAGCTGAAAAGAAGCAATAAATAATAGTTTCCCACAGATCGTTACGTTTATACTCGCAAAAGCTACACAATCAGTATACACAATCGACATTTGTGTGGAATTAATTAGAAGAATACTAAAGGCCCGCATTTCTAATAAAACCATAAATGGTAAGAATGTAATTTGAATCGAATGGTTCTTTGTTCCGCTTAAATATTCGAATAAATGGAAATCTCATTTTGTACGGAAAAGGTATCTAGGTAGTCGATAGAGACGGAAATAAATTGGGCTCACGATTTATTACCGAATGCTCTTAACCCGAAGCTTTCGAGGAGATTTGGTAAAATGTTTTCATTTTCTTTATTGCCATCCGACAGATCCATTAATTAGGATAAATCACGACTTCAAACTCGCAAGGTTTGCTGCGAGCAGTCGGACTGATATTTTATTGGCGGAAATTAAAAGCGCTTTAGGAAAGATTGTGATTGCATTTTAATGGTTTTACTCCCTCCACTTTTTCTTTCTTATTTGACTTTTTTTATATGCTTACACACCTATCGGTTTCGTCGAACACTGTTGATAACAGCTATAATTTTCTTTCACAAATACGTGTCACAATAACTATATGGTTCTCAAGAGTTTCGTATCTAATTGTGTTCCTATGACTAATTGCTATTCTTAAGGAACAAAAATGTTCGATATTTCATTTTATTACGATTTTTTTAAAGTTTCTAGGGTACCGAAATAAGTACGACGCTTACTTCTGTGTAGTATCTAACGTCATTCGTGAAAGATAAATGAAACGTTGAATTAAGTAAGTAAATCGTGAACAAAACAGAACATATACAATTTGCGAAGTAATAATTACCACATAATCATTTATTTCCTTACAATGTCACAATTAATATAAGTATAAAAAAATTCAAACATGTTCCCTATTAATTTACATACGAACAAAGTATACACATTTGTTTCCAGATTCGCTTCACAAAGTGTGCTGCAGTGCCTAATGACTATGGTTTAAGTACCTTAATGCCAGTTAATACAAATGAGCTCGGGATAACGCTACAAAGACTCCTCTCCTAATAAGTTCGAGAGACACTTAAGAAAATCCTTTGTTAAAAGCATACATTACCTTAATGAACTTACCTATGAGCAAACTTTAAATATTATTCATAAAAATATTTTCAATATGTTGTATCATTAATATCGTGAGCAATAGCACATAGAAATAAATATTCTTGATTTTTGTATATATAAAACGTAAATCCATAATTGGCTGTAAGTGATTAATATTAGCATAATCTATTTTGTTTTAAGACCTGTTTATGTTGTGAAATATATAAATGAATATATGAACATACATATGTGTCATAATTAGTACAGAAATACCTGTCTTTTCGACATGTTTGGATAAACATCGAGTACTATTCCTTTTCCATTTATAAGTGTCGGGTAGCGCAGATCTCTTCGGTCTGGACTAAAGTACTTACACTGGAATTCCTCCCCTAAGTAGTGAGGGCGGCGCGGAATATCACTTTTCAATTTCACCGAAGGAGTAAGCCGTCTACATGCATGATTTTATTCATCGGTATCCTCCACGTCTTTCCTATAATTTCTCCTTGTGAAACATTTCATAACGACTGTGAAACGTAAGCCTTAACGTAACAGCTGTTTGTTTAAGGTTCGTTACACATGATGTTTATTATACCGGACGGAATCTACTTAGTACTTTGCTGTAAGACCTAATCGCTTAATGTAGCGCTTAAGTATTGTTGAGTAGTAAGTATAACTGAATATGTTAAGCATCACAATCATAGTCCAGCCTTGCTGGTGAATACTTGGTAAAAATATTGTTTATAGTTCTATTGTTTTATTAATAGTATTAATAAAGAAATAATTTATGTTTTCGCATCTTATAATTTCGTTTTTAGTTTCATTATACTTAAAAAAAGAAAAAAAATAACCGCCACGCCAGCTCCGTAGCGGGGTAGGCAGAGAGCACGGAGTGCCAAACAGCCCTGTCCTTGCAAACCTGACGTGCTTCGTCTACTTTCATCAGTCTCTTCGTACGTACACGCCGGTTTCGGAGGTTCTTGACTCCCCTATCCTCTAGTGCCCGACCTATTTGGTCGAGATAGGAGAGCCATGGCCTCCCTCGACACAACGTAAATATACTATTACTATATAAATGTGGTAAGATAAAAGCAACTTCCTACCAACGCATAATGGTTAATGGTCCACCTTTAAAACACTCCCCTGCGGGTATAGTGACCCATAAGGCATGGCACCTAAGTGACCTTAGGTGCAATCTTACCCTTGTTTGATATTGGATACAGCTCCTTATTAGTTTCCTAGAAAAAGAACAGACTGGAGAATTAACATTAGCATTCATTTTTATTACACATACAAGGCAAGTTCAATTAAATCAGATTGTGTTTCGTTACAATTTGTATGTGTATACTGGAATTACTCATCACAAACCTTAGGAATTATAACCGTGTTTGTTACTAAATTTAAATAACAAGGATATTATTTAATGTGATGTGATGTCCTGTAGGGCCAGGACTATTTGTGTCGATTAGTTAAGTTAATTTAAGTTGTTAATATAACTAAATGTTAGTACTGATTGTACAGGAGAAGTAGGAGTGCATTCGTCCAGTTAATAAAACTTTATATGGATATACTTAGTATTAAATAAATAAATAAAATAAATAATCGTCACGCCAGGTCCCTAGCGGGGTAGGCAGAGAGCACGAAGTGCCAAACAGCTCTGTCCTTGCAAACCTGACGTGCTTCGTCTACATTCATCAGTCTCTTCATACATTTGAATAAGAAACATGTGTAAAATATAATTAAGTTTGCCAATAAATTTATGCAATATAATTTATTACATAAATATCGATCGATTCAGTATATTACAAGTACATGTTTAACACGATTTTAATAATTACGACTGGCATATATATTCTAAATATGTGTAAAATATATTTATGTAAATGTGTATTTCGTTCTTATTGACAACAATAATCCTTGTTTATTTTAGGATCATTGATCCATACAACCAACTCAGTAATGGAGGCCGTAGTAAGCACATTAATGCTAGTTAATCAAATGTAACCGAGATAATGCCCACCCCTAAAGCTAACTCAAAATACATCCCCAGATAATTACTGGTCGTAATAATAATAATATTATACAAAGATGTCTTAACTTAGTACGTAGTATGTTCGATACTGTAGCTTATGAATCCATCGACTAATCTAAGAAAGTCAAAGGATTATAATTCTCATCAAGATTACGTGAACAAGCGCCGCCTACATACATACACACACACCATTAAAACATATACAATATACACATGTATGCAATATACACAATACACATATGTATGCAATATACATATAAATATGTATGCAACAGACATACTTATATACAATGAACGCATATATACGTGTATATTTACGTTCAAATAAGGCCAACCACACCCAGTAAAAGTAAAATCACTCTGTATATTACACTAGTATTTATACAGCTGTACTGTGTAATATTTAAAACAAACAAACGAGATATGGTGACCAAGGTTGTTGTATAATACTGGACAGTGTGAATATGCCCATTTATAAATAATTACCATCGTAATGCTCTTCTCTAACGTGTCTGGTTGGTTGACTAATGTGTGAGATGACCAAATTAGTCGTCACTTGTCTGATAAACCGTTGTGTTAGTACGCTAACTTTACCATATAAAACCATACTAGCAAGCTTGGACGATTGTAATGAACGTGACACTGATCTAGAAGAGAATTCCATTGTCCTTTAAAATTGAGTACAAGTGCTCCCGAGGGGCAAAATCATTCAAATTTACATAACAATTTCGTACTTTTATCAAATAAGATGTAAAGATCAAAGCAAGCAAAACAGAGAAGACTTGATAAATATAAGTTTTAATGTCTCATTGCCAGATTCGTCATAGATATAAATTTAATTATTTTATTCGTATTATATATAAGGTTACCACTTCATTACAGTTTTAATCGTAAAATAAAATGTTCGTTCTTGTGTTATACGGGGCAAGTTAATTTTTTATATGGTCGTAAAAACGCGCTATAATAAATGCCACCACGCCCAACTTGTAATCTCCGTCGACTTAGCAGTAAGTAGAAGTAAGTCGACGGGCACGGATATTAATTTATTGCTACGAAAGTTTCTAGTGAGTTAAAATCAAAACAGCGAGCTGTCGAGCAAAATGTTATCGCTCTACTCGTACTTACGTATTTAATAAGCTTATTACGTCTTATTCGTTCATTTTATTTCGTTACCGCTTGATTTTTTTCTTCGAAGTATGCTGCTTCTTATTACACCTATGTGAAACAGTAAGCAGATAATCCGTGTGTAAATCGAAAGAATTAATAAAATCACTCATGAATTGAATGTCGCTTCATCGTTGTAGACTAAACTTTAAAGAATAGACGCGCATAAATAAAAATGTTGCAGACTGTCAATAAATCCACTCCGGAATATAAAATTTATCATTACTGCAAATGAACTTAACAGTGATTATAATAAAAGAACTGATTTATTTAGAATACTCCAGCTGACAGTTAATGGACTCGTTGGTGAAATTGTTGTGTTAGTGAACTTGACTTCTGACCCGGCGGGTATTATGGGTTCCATTTCAACACAGAACAAACATTTGCGACATTAGCAAGTTCTTCTTCTGTATCTGAGATTTAAAAAATGTTATATTCATAATCATAAATATGGAGTGTTTGTTCGTTATATTTATAAATGTATTTTTATGTTATAACGGGTGAGCCTCGGAGTTTTGCGAATTTGAAAAATTCATAAAAAAAAAAACAAAAGTAATATTAAAACCAATT
>DVPR01000581.1:0-13246 GCA_018239345.1 Oxynetra stangelandi
AGGCCCGAGTTACAGATCCCCACTTCCCGCGCTCTTCTCCCCTCCCCCGTTCCAACGCTATGGCGATTTCAAATTCGGAAAACTCCGAGGCCCACCCTTATAATAAGACAAAAAAATATTTAAATTCGCTAATACTTATTGGTTGGAAACAAAAAGTATCACTTATGAACATACAATTCTTTGTGTATTAGCTGGTAATTAGAAATATATTATTATTATTATGGTTTTAATCATTTGAAGTTAATACAGTAGAAATGCTAGTTTTGTTGTAAAGTGTGAATGAACTGGAGCCTCGTTAAAATTCTTTTCGTACGGCGTAAATCTTCACGACTGACGAATAGTCTGAAAACTATGATTTTTAAAACCACACCGCATTAACGAGGCGAGAGATTTTAGCGATAAATAATTCTTTTCTCTTTTCGCAGCGTCATAAAAACCAGATTAATAAAATCGTTTCACCGCACTAAGAGGTGAGTTGAGCTAGTGTATATTGACGATATGACTGATTTGGGAGTGCTGTGTTTATTTCAAACTGAACTAAAATACAGAGGTAGCGTGACGTAACAAGCAGTAAAGTGTGTAGCCAAAGGATTCTGTTATCTGCAATTGATTACGATCATTGATCCATTTAGTACCATAGTCAACATCTCAATCTGCTGGACAGAAGATTCCCGGTTCGATTTCCAGCCGGGAGTTTGTTGGTAGATGATTTTTCCGTTTTCTCTTGGTCTCGGTATTTAAACATGTATGAAAGTTCTATTTTTATACTTACATACTAATTATTCTATTAAAGATAAGTATACACTTAGACGGTCGATGTTCAGGAATTTTGAAGGCCCCTGAAGCGCAATAGTTTTATAAATCAATTAGATCTTGGCTCATTGGCTCTTTCCCTTTATAAAAACCTGGTAATTTTTTCTTTATTGGTTATTATTCTGGTAACCCTGATCTATAACTATATCTTTTCTTTATCTTTTTCATGGGACGAGAAAATCTTAAATCGTTCACTCGTCTGCAGTATAACAACTTGGTTAAGAAAAGAGAATCGATAAGATTTTCGTCTCTTTAAATTTTTAATCCCTTCACGCTTCGCTACCGTCAAGCAATTCATCTTGAAATGCGAGTTTGATTAATTAAAATTTTGCCGAAATTGATAACGAGATTATCGTACGCTCTTTAATTTCAGATTACTGTTTAAATAAGTGATTAACAATCATTTATAATTAGTCGACAGTTAACATTCTGTTTTGTTTAACAAAGAAGTGTTAATAAAAATCATCGAATAAATTTAATTATGTAAGACAATTATTACTCCAATGTTATTCAAATTCACTGTTATTTTGTTTTAAGAAATATCAGTACATCTGTTAATGTACATATAAGGTATGTAGAAAAGCTGATAAACATATGAAAGAAACAGGTAGAAACTTTTCTATAGTAAATAAGTACAGTCACTACATCAATTCTTCTCTATGCAGATAGCAGATAACAAGCCTGGTGTTAATTATGCTCGATAAGACCAGCCAGTCTTCGCACTTTTTAAAGTACACTACGAAGAAAAGAAGTTACTGGAGACTTCATAATAATTATTTGATTTACTGTTATAGCTATAACTATACTGTTAATATTAAAAAATATTAAGAATATAATGTGTTTGGGATTCAGTAATACACCAAGAGATTATTGAGGATTCGGCAGTCATACGTACATTCCAAGGATATCGATCACGCGCACATTTGCGCTGAATTTTCTCATCTTCTGTCAGAATACGTGGCTAAAACATAAAATTCCATGTATATATATTAAACGTCTTTGGATGCACATATACGAGTATGTATTGTGCCTCGTAGATTCGTAGAAATCCTAGGTAAGATAGGCGTCAGCTAAGGACAGTATTGATTCGCTTTCGCTATCGTTCGAGGTCAGATGCGCGCGACTGCACTGGGGCACTAGTTTAACCTGCAGTATAGTCCATTCCGGGTAGCCTAGTACACCTAACGTCATGTTCAATAATCCTGAATAGTTTATAGCAAACTGTGATATAGGAAATTTCAAATTTCCTTTGCCCAATTAAAACAATCTAACGAATTACAAAAAAAAAATACGTATATCTCTAATAGTTCTTTCTATAATTATTTTCATATGTAAACGATATAAATATTAAAGTATAAAAAATTAAAATAAAATCTTTTAACATCGCCAACGAATAACAAAACTGTCACAATAAACTAGAAATACAAATCAATTATGGCTTATGTAAGTGTATATTCTAAATTAAAACAATAAAAAAGTTGCAAAACAATGAAAAAGAATTTACTCAGTAAATAGATTTAAATCTTTTGAGTTTTATTTTGTGAAAATTAAGTCAGGAAGCAGTACTCAACTAAGTTTGTGTGCGTTCATTACAAGTGTAAAGTGAATAATCCGCAGATATGATAACATTTCCTTAACATCCCGTTATTCAGTCAACCACGAAACAGAAGAATAGGAATACTCCAAAGAGGAAGCAGAGCAAAAGCGGATCCATATCAAATATCGTGTCAAAAAGGACGGTATCAGTATTTTTTTTATTCAACAGTTAATGTTTTCTGTTACTCATTAAACATTTTAGTTACAGGAAATTGAGTATAGAAAATACCGAGATTATATAATAACAGTATAATCTTACCCATTTCAAATTCTGCTTTCAATTATACTGGTCAAATGATGGAGTTTTAATTATTTTGATTGATCTAATTACACTGTAAGCAAAGGATGTAACGTTTGGAAATTCCCTCTTACTTTTACATACAAAACAGAAACTTTACCGAACCATCTGTATTCACATGTTATATTAAAAAAAAATTTATAGTGTTCTTTTGGTATGCATTTAGGAAAATATTAAAGTAAAAAACGACACACGTATCAAAAGTTGCAAGCGTTGTAATCTTTTAGTAATTTTATTTTGATTTCAGAGAGTAATGTTAATGCACGTTTAAATCAAGGAGCTTAATACTACGCCATATTCCAGACGATTATTTCCGACGTGAATACAATTTGCCGTTGGAAATCCAACTGAAAGCGTAAAGGGATTACCGCACACGGATTGGCACGGCCATTTTGGATTTATAACGGGTTGCGAATCTTTTGTACGTTATCTCACAAAAGTGCAATACGGTTTCAGGTATTCTCAATAAGAGTATTACGGCGACTTAGTAATAGTATTGTACGAAATCTCATAAGTATGTGGAGTCGGAAAAAAATATCCTGCTCTTTTATCCTAGTTGAATTCAACAAAAAATAGTACAGTTATCGTGAGATGGCTTGCAACTCACTATAACATTAATGATATGAATGCTTAACATGTATATAACTTTATTTATTTATAATTTATCTTATTTATTTAATATTTATAACAGATCTCGATCATACCAGAGGATAACAAATAAAAAGTGTAATAAATAAACTCCAGCATTCTACCGTGCACTGTCTTGTTTGCTTTGTTTATATAAAAATATCTTGTATACACATAAAAACAATAAATGTATGTGACTATTCCAGAATATAGTACGAACTTAATAAGGTTTTATGTATCTTAATATAATAATTGAATAACAAAAGATGACAAAGAATAAACATGACTCGTTCTAAATTGAATTACTCGGGCCGATTTACATGAGCCCAAAAGCACAAAAAATATATAATGGTACAAATTTGTAGCGTTGTGCAATAAAAAGGTATTCATATTAGGCTCGCTGGATTTGGATGGTACGAGTGCGTCAGAACTCATGTTATAAATGTAAAAAATACATGTTATTGAAGATACAATATATTAAAAAGGATCGGTTCAGTTTAGAGCAACCCGAAAATGTTTTAGCGTATTCAAAGCTCAACGTAGCCGCCACTGCAGTGAGGCGCGCAGACCAGTTTTTGTGCAAACATTTTATACTTAGCTTGATGGGCTGAAACTCGCGAAATTTGCTTATTTTTACTAAAAGCCACCTTTGGGAGCAGCGGCCCTCGTCCCTGCTGTAATCCTCATTATTTAAACGTGATATATATTTTGTTTATTTCAATCTTTTCACGGGAGACATTCGAGAGTGAAAACCCGAAAACGGCTTCGTTCCCAGTTGGGCATTTCGTTTCTGTTTGGATTTGTCTCTAGTGTCGTGAATTCAAGAAACTTGATATGAATCGATGTGGAGTATAAATAGAGGACCTTTCATCGTAAATCACTGGAGATTATCTTTGAATGCGTCGTCTCTGCATGTTTTCGTCCATGCATGAATAATTTATGCGGGGTCATATCGCATAGTCACTTAGGTATTCCGCCAGTTGTATATCATTTCGAGCTGCTTAGGACGCGAAATTGGATTCCAAATTGTGGTAAATAGCATTTGCAGAATATGATAAGGGTTTAAGCAAGATGGATTATGTTCGTACACTTTGCATACGGTATTTCTTAATTATTATACTACCAATCCACCGCGGTTCGCATCCTTACAGTTTTGGTTTTTCTTACACTAACTGAAAACAATTTTTAATTATAACTGGCATTAAATCGTAGACAATTACCCGTAAGTCATTTTAGCATTTCTTTTTGTTACAATTTTTTGCAAATGATTTAAATTTTTATATTCACTATCTCATTTTGATAAAATCATTACCCTTTCATGATCTGAAAGCATTAAACAGTCGATTTTAAAGTGATCTTTGCACTTGTGAAAGTGTAAGTATTAACCAGTTTATCATAATATTAGATAATTCGAATGATATTATAAACGATTATTTTTATTAATGTTTCAACGAGAACTATTTCAACTGATCATCGATTAGTACAAAGTTTTTCTGCACAATAACCAAGTATATGAAAATCTTTCTTTCGTTTTGTAATCATATTAATATACAAATTACGAAGTTACCATTTTAACGATACCGTCTCTGAGTCGACTCATCGGCGCGCTTCAAACATATTTAGACATGCCCCAAATCATTATTCTCTTCACCTACTTAGACATGCCCGTTCATCACTATCTTATCGAGCTTGTGATATGACTATAAAACTTAGGTGTGCGTTACACAGTTTTCACATAAATCATGTCAGATTATCTTGGAAGGTGTCTGTGTGTCACCTGTGGATGATATGAGTATTATTTATAGTACACGAACATTTTTCAGAGTTGAATGACAAATGTGCTTAACCCCAGCCGTTCTAGCGTGATAGATGATCATTAGAGTCCCTTAATGCTAAGCAGTGAGAATTCCCTGTATATTACAATGTGCATATTATGAGAAAAGTATTTCTGAACAATCGTCATTTTTATGTGTAGGTATATATTTATATGCAAAATGTGTATATTGGGGACAATGCCATTTGTTAGAAGCGTCTCCGTAGAAATACTACTTGTTATCAATCAAAGGTCGAAGGTCAATGATCGGCAACTTCAATCAGCTTGTGAGTTAAAGATTGATTAAAAGATTTGTATTAAACTTAAAAGTTGTATTTTGATTGTGATTTTCGTAATGTATTTTAAATAAACTATTGAAATATGTCAACACATAGTGTTACACTTTAATATAAAACAATATATTTTTCCAGTTCTATCTGATTTCGGTTGCGACCATTCGCTTTATTATTTGAGATTTATGGATAATAGAAGGACAAACTTAATTACTGCATAAATGCATCGATCAATGTTGAATATTAAATTTTATAAATATTCAAATACAATATAATTATGTATTCAATCAATTTCGAACGAATATAAGCTATACAGATTTATTTTCTATCGAAGTGCAAATCTTGGATATGAATTCAATTACTGTGACCTATTCGTTTCAACGAGGTATTACGTATCTTTATAAAACAACTAATTACCTTAAACAACTCTTGTTATTTTAGTTTTTTTATTATATGCAATTAAATTCGGTGGTAAAATGTGAAAGTATTCATGAAACCCTAATAGTGTTGAGAGAAACAAACATAGAATACGGTGAGAAGACCTAACTTATCTTATTTTGGCACACGGTGGTTGAATTTTCAGGTTTTCTAGGGATTTTCATTGTGGCCTCCAGTCTGCGGTGGTACGATTGAAATTTTTCGAGTGGAAGCGACAGGGTTTACTTTGAAACAGATATAGCAATTGCAAGAAGTGACAGGGTAAATAAATATCATAAATATATCATTGGGCAAACAATCGTTTATTTTGTTTTATCATTCTATGTTTTCACATTTATTAACATGGTTAAAACATACTTGAGCATGGCACGCAACCAAACCCCAACAAAAGCTGGATTATATTTTACCTAATCACAGTTATGGTATATGGTAGTACTTGTAGATAAACCTTAGAAAATATTGCTATGTTATAATATATTTTAAGTTATAGTTATTCAATCTAAATAATAGAGAAGCATAATATTTGTATGTTACAAATATTATTTTCGGTTGTTTTAGTCACATTTAAAGTTATTAAACTAACAACCTATGCTCTTATTTTTCTGTTCCGCACTACTTTGTCTAGAAATAACTAACCATTTAAAAATAGCAGTTTTGAATAGGACTAATTTGAAATAAAGTTTGAACTATAAGACCTATTGCATGCAAAATATTAAGCCGCAGATAATAATCACTACTTACTGCACATAACTTTAAACTGAAACGCTGCAAACAATGGCAGCACTTCGTATACATTTCGTCTCTTTCACTCTTATTACAAATTTGCTCCTTCTATATTCCATGTTTTAAAATAGAACCAAGTCTTCCGAGGGCGCGCTCAAGTCACATCTAGTGTAGGTAAAATATATTGTCGAAGTACTTTTTACTGAACACAATAAATAAACTGCGGGGACACGCCGCTGCTGTCTCCGGCGCTGCCAATTGAAATTTCATCCCGGCTTTACTCGCATCGAGTCCAATAAAATCGTGTAAAATAAACAAAACACTGCCACCACCCGCTCGTCATATGTTGCGCGCAAATTGATAAAGATTTAAAATCATAAGGTCCTCACTTTATGTATACGATCTCTGAGGGATGCTGTAAAATATTTTATGTACCCACTAAGTAAAGGTTATACAGGCCCCTAAGTGTGCGGTGTCGAGCAAATATTTTTCATAGATATTTCGGTTTTGCGCATTTGCAAACGTATTAAAACAATAGGTAAATTTCGTGAAATTTTAGTGAACACATTATGATTCATAATTACTATTTCTTAAAATATTTCGTTTGATGTAACCACGGTTTTAAATACTGTTTTAAGTCCGCTGTTCAGTAACACGGGTAAAAGTATAATATAAAACCAAAATTAAAGTTTATTTTTAATAAAACAACACATAGAATAAACTTATTAAATTGTGATATTTCAAGCCAATACATTATGAATGGTTATATCTGACATCATGTATACTTCAATGTAAGCTCTCCCGTTGTGGCTCATTCAACTACCACGCAATACTTCACTTGAAAGCTTTTGCGGGAACGAAGAGATGCTATCACTCTATATCACTCAGCGCTTTGGTATACACGTGTTTTGCTTGTTTACAAAGGACTGCTTTGAGCTTTACATCAGATACCATTGTGCATACAAACATATATTGATTATTTACTTGTATGATATCTAAATATTTTTTATAGATGGTTTCAGTTACACTTATACTTTGAAAAGATTGATAATGTAATGAGTGAAGGGATTAAATCAATTAATTTCTTAAGTCAACTTGCGAGAGGCCCGTTGATGAAAGAAAGAAAGAACTTTTTGTTTGCTGACTTGAGCATTTGTAACTATTTACAATTTATACAAAAAAAAACAAAATAAAACAACTAAGAAATGAAATTTAGAGAAGGTATATAAAATAATAATAATTATAATCTAAGTACAGAAAAAATACACACTCAGTTTGCTGATCCTACTAGTTTCAGAATATCATTAGTCCCAAAATATTATTATTAATCAGTAACGATTAATAAATTGTAAAAACATTTTACAATAACTTCCACGGGGTCCTTTCACCCCACAGTACTCGAAGCCTGTGCTGTGGTGACCAGACATTTGATAAACATACATATATAAGTTTTACCTCCGTACATTCTATGTCTGAACACAGATTAAAAGCTCGTATTCATCACACAAATAGTTGTCTCTGGCAGGAATCAAACTCACCGCGCCGGCCCAACAGTACGGCTTACTGACCAATGGACTAACAGACCTCCATTTTAATGCAATACAGAATTCATCGAAACAAAAAACATCGCGTGAAAATGAATCGTAACACTTCACGCAACACTGAATAATGGATTTTTTTAAATTTACCGCAGGATCGAGAAATACAAAGAAATATATTTATTAATTCCCCCACACGGATGAAGCAATACTTTAGCGTTCCATTTTTAATATAACACCAACATCGATTCTCAATTTTACGACTTGTATAAAATACACATTTCGCCGTGTTTTAATAATCGAAATGATGAACGGGTGTAAAGTACAGATTTATCAGGCCGGGCACGCGTCGACCCGACTCGCGTTCGCCTCAATAGCGATTTGGTTGTAAGCCCGAATTTATGAACCGCTGATAAAAATTGTATCGTCCCCGATGTAAATTGTATCGATTCGCGTGCGCAATATCAGATTACCCCTTATTCACGTTGTATTTACAACGTTTTTTGATACTGTTTGTTGTTCGTTTTGTACGTCGCACATCGTTTTAATTAGGATCTGTTGTTTAGGAATAATTTATTAAACGTTACTTATTATTAATGTACATGCTTAAATTGACATGAACAATTTGTATTGAATATTTGAGTCAATCAAATTTTAAGGCACTAGACGCTATCTATGATCGATCGACAACAAAATTGTTATGACGTGACCCAAATTTTCTTATTTTATACATATCTTTCACGTTGCTCTAAGCGTCTTATATCCTTTTGTGAGCCGTGAAATGTTATTTTATGCACGCGGTATTAAGATACTTTTATCGCGCGACGTTATTCCAGGCGGGAAGTGGAGAAAATCGGATAAATTTCCATATTGGAACGTCTATCGACGGTCTATTACAGTTGCATTGTGCGAGTGATGTATGCTTTCCTCACGCCGCGCGGCCGTCTTCTCCAGCAATGAACCTTGCAAATGTTGGCTTCAGAAATCACACGCCATTGTGATTGATGGAGCTCTACGTGCCCGCCCGATATACTGAAAAAGCTGTTACGACAACAATGAACACTTTCACGATATAAATATGTTAAACGGTTGTAGTTATTCACTCAAAGTAACTATTTTAAGTATGCATATATTAGGTAATAAATAAGAATATTTGTAATTAGTAAACTAAAGGAATCTTAAAAATGTTTTATACAGGCCAAGGAAATGTCATAGCCTTGAGAGTTGTGGAAAAAATAAATTAAAAAAGTAATCAAAAAATGTATATAAATATGTTAAGACTCATAAAAGTTGGATATTAAAGGAAAATATTTTTTCAAGAAACGGGCTTAATTTGAAAATTTTAATTTAATTCAGTTGCACACATTTCAAAACTCAGTCTTATAATAATCATTTAGAAAACATGGCTCACCTTCTTGCTCATAACGGATATCGAATCTGGACACCAAGCTTCGACAGTGTTAGAAGCATACGATAAAAAGAATGACTATTAGATTTATGAATGAATGACTATTTACTACTTTTGCATGGTATTATCAGTTTTATAATAACAATAAAATATATAACCATCTGTTTCTCATCTATCGACATTTAAAACATCATAAATTATGAATAGAAATAGCTAACAAATATGTTCAGCTTTAATTGAGTACTCATTGAAATCTATTTAAAACAGCAGGACCTAAATTTGAATACTATCATATATTTATGTATACCTTATATCATAGTAATTCGGCAGTTGTACAGATAATTAAAAAACATGTCGAGTTCAGGCCTCTGTAAAAAAAAAGAATGCATTTATATTCGTATATTCAATACCGCTCCACGTTTGAAATTCAAACTGAGTACACAAATGAGAAAGGAAATTAAAAATAAACAAAGCGCGGTCTAACCAGATATCTGTATAGCGTTGTAGGTACGAAATGTAGTCACAAAGTACTAATTGATGGCTGGCTACGCGAGTTATAAAGGGGCTAGGGTGGCTCAACGTTCAGTGGCGTTTGCCAACGTTCATATTCATATTTACGTACACAACTAGCTACCGTCCGCTACTTCGTTTGAGATCATTTCCATTTGTTGCTAAGTAAAAGGTCGACGTTATTTAATTCGCTTTCGCGTTCAAATAATAAACGCACAGCTTTTTCCATTCGCTAATTCAGAATAAAGTCGAGATATAGAAAGGTACGTAAATGAATCATGATTAGAATATAAGTTTCGAATTTAAATTAATAAAAGTTTAATCGTCGCTCGATCTTAACATTTATAACGAAGTGTTTTTACGAGACATGGCGATTATTATGTAGATTGCTTTTTGGCAAATCGAAACGTGCAGTGTGTTTTCAAAGTTATACTTATATTTGTAATAGCAATATAAAATAGCGTTGGATGTGTTTTTGACCGCAGGAGGAAGATTTTAAAACAAATGTCATATGCTCTTCATCGCGTATAACATACGCACCTATGCATGCTTGAATACCATTAAAAACACAATTAGAACTTTTTTTATTGATTGATATTTTACATTAACATTCTTTGATATAAATCTTGGTTGTTCTCAATCCAAATTGTCTATAAAGATGGATCCATTATGAGAGGATGGCGCAGTGCGTGGTCATAACGCATCGCTCCCGTTACATTGTAAGACAGGTATAAGCCATTAGGGAATAATAAAACGCCCTTATCGGGCCATTAGATGCTCATAAAATAACAGTTAGTCATATAATAACGTTATGGATGTTAATAACCGTGTTTTTCCGACGAGATTGCGTAAAAATAGCCGCTTGTCTAATATTGAATGGCGCAGACACATTCGGATGGCAATAACATATTCATTTACTTTACATTTACCTAATTGAGAAATTCATAATGAGTTAATTATTTTTGATAGCCATGACAAAGAATAATTATGACAAATTAATATTGTTTTTACAATTTTGCTTTAAATAATGTCTGTTTTCCAGTAAGTTTCAGTGCATTTAATTAAAAATGATTATCTATCGAATATATATTATTATCTATTGAGATTTTTTATCTATTTAATATACTATTGTTATCTTTTGAAAGTATACTTATCTGACAATCAAATACTACGCTACGGACGGGACGCGACCGGAACGGTGTACTGAACACAAAATGTGTTGGAAACCAAAAAAGTTGTGTAATTATATGTATTCGTCGATTTTTTTGCATAACTCATAAAGTAATACAAATATAGCAACTTTCGGGAAACGGTTCGGCAATTAACATTCTACTTTTTATAAAAAATCATTTATCTATTTAAACATTTTTATAACAAAAATATTCATTATATATATTTCAATATATTAGGAAAAAATACTAAATTATTAACAATCTTAAGTTACACGAAGCTGAACTAAATTGACTATCGTAAATATGAAAATAACGACTATCGTCCCGAAAATATTTATTAACAAACACCGCAGAACTTCAAAGCTATCGGTGTTCACAGTTGGATAGATCTAATTTTATAATAATAATTTTTAATGGACGATTTTGTATCCACTACTCGCTTCATTTGGTTGAGTAAATCATCTAAAACTGCTTTGTGTTACCTCAAAGCATAAATAATGCGGGCTAGCTGGAACAGAGTAATTGTTTTTCGTTAGCGATACAAGATTAAACTGTACAAAATAACAACTTTGGGACTGGGCATAAATAATATTAATTTTACTTCGTCGTATGACGTTTTTTGACGAACGGTTAAATCTCTATAGTGTCTTATTGAACAAAAACGTTTTGATTTTACGAGTATGTTTTCAGAAGACCTTCGATTAGTCTCACACTCCTCGCGTTCTTCGTAGGATTAAAAAGCTTATTTCATAATGATAACACTTTTCTATTCCATTGAGGGCGTTTTCTGATATTACTTACAAGGTGTGGCGTAATAGGAGCAGTTTTTCTTTTATCGTCACGTAATCCAAACACTATTATTATAAACAATAATAGGTTTTATCATTTATTCATAAATTTTTTACCTACCATTTGTAACTTTTCCTTTCTGCAGGAAATAGTTATAGTTTACTACTTAACAGAATAAACACATGTGCTGTAACGAAACTCGTGTATTAAAAATCTGTCATGGTTTTATTTTGGCACGAAAGTTTTAATGAACGGCAGCGTTTTAGGTATTCCATACCAACTTCGGAATCCCCTATAAAACAAACAAGCATCGTTCCGCCCCACGGCCACGGGAGGAGTGTGTCTCTGCGCCTAAATACGACGAGACAATCACTGTAAATCCAGAGCCACACACAGGTAGAGCGCGCGGTGTACCTGCTAACAGTAAACTTGCACAGAAAACAGCGCCCTTTTTGATATATGCGTATAATATATGTATGTGTGCATATGAAATTTACCAATATGTTCTACTTATTATAACTTATACTAATATGTTAGGTAACGGTAGGTAAAAATGAAAATAAACCTTTATGCAGAAACGTATAAAATAATTTATATGATTACTATGTTTTTATTCTACAGTTATTAAAAAAACCTCAGACTATGTGTCTACAAATACTTACTACTATATATGGATTTAAGAACATTATTAATATCCACTTAAGAACATTAGAGCTAACAAGCAAGAACATTATTAAGAACAATCTTGAACCGTTTAATCAAATACTTCAAAGTTAACATTTGCATTTGCAACGGATTCAAGTCAGATTCCAAGACTTTTTTGAAAGCTAAGAACATTCTTCGCTGTGTACTATCCACGTCCTTGAAGATGAATTTTATATTGGGCTTAAACACTACATAAAGAAACTTCGAACCACGAAAAATCATGAATCTCAATGACTAGTACAAAAGATCTGCGTTAGATCTTAAGCGGAATGACTTGGAGTTTCGGACATCATCTGGAATCAAATTTAATGATCATTTTCTAGCATAGCTTTTTTTTTTTTTAATTTAGCTATAGGCTCGCGTTTGACTGCTATCCCACCTGATGGAAAGCAGGATGCAGCCTACGATGAAGCACGCTTGCCTAGAAAGTGCCTATTCACTCTTGTCTTGAATGATTCCAGGTTGTATGTATGGGGGAAAATAGCTTCCGGCAGGGAATTCCACTCTTTCGCAGTCTGTAGCA
>DVPR01000582.1:0-13245 GCA_018239345.1 Oxynetra stangelandi
GCGCTCCTCTCCCCTCCCCCGTTCCAACGCTATGGCGATTTCAAATTCGCAAAACTCCGAGGCCCACCCTGTATATATTAATACGTGAAGGCAAAAGTTTGTACACATTTTCCGGCAGATTGCGGGCTTGGAGGTGTGTGAAATTGCACATAGTTAAAGTTTATATGCCGGAGCAGTGCAGAATGCTAATATTTTTTATAATTATCCCTAAAAAGTACTTTAAATCAGCAAAAAAATGACACGCACACCACGCGTGCCTTGCTTACGCGATGTACACGCACATCTATACACACCGTCGAACATGGCGCTGAAACATAAACAGCTGTCTAGCGGCCGACGGACCAAGTACATGCTAACTTAAAAAAATCTCTATTCTAATTTAATTTAATACGTCGAGAAAATAAATAATTATTCATATATTATACATAAAACTACACTATTTTGTTTATTGTTGTAGTCTGTGATATATTTATCATACGTATATTATTTTCGTATATTCTTCAATCCGAGAACTTCCATGACCGGCAGCACACGTGAGATAACCCTGGCTCTGCACATTTCAGTAAGCGACGGTGACCGCTCAATATATGATGGCCGATATGCTTGTGCGAACGACTGACAAGTTTTCATTCAAAACTGTCGCTATAATTTTGTTCACTCCTTCCAGTGCATTAGCACCACGAATGATAACCAGTGTGTGGTGGTTCTTCACAATGATCATAATGGCTTCATACGTCGGGACGCTGGTAGCTTTTCTCACGGTGGAGAAAAACGTTTTGCCTTTTCAAACAGTCGAAGAGCTTTATAATCACAAATCAATATCTTACGGAGCGAAGAGCAAGGGATCGACCATACAATTCTTTCAGGTTCGATTGCGCTTTTCTTATGTATTTGAATCCTATATCGAATTGTCATACTCACAGTATTACGACTAGTCGTGTAGAATTCAATGAGCCAACTTACTTGGATGTTTATTAAAACGGTATCTGGAGTTAAACCGTGTCTCGTCGCGTCGAGAAACTAGACGGAGACTCGCAAACAAAGTTATTGAAAGTCACGTTGCCATCAGTCGTTTCATTACTTTGCAAATTTAAAATGTCTATCAATAGCGCCAGCTAGCAAACGATAAACTTGAAGTTCGTAAATTAAATACACAAGTACATAAAGAATTGGAATATTAATAGATGATTCATTAACGCTTAAATTGAGCCCGATATCAGTAATTCCTGAAAATTCTATATTGTTAAGGAGGGAAAAAAATATTTATAATTATTATACTACATATATAAGTACACATATTGAATTTATTTTAATTAAATCTCTTTTTTATTTACACATTAATTAAAACTATTGTTGGTATGACAATTATGAGTTAATATAGAAACTGGGTATTACAGAAATCTACAAATCCAACATATCAAAATATGGAAAAGAAAATGAGAGCAAAGGGCTGGCTTGTTACGCAAAACGACTTTGGTGTGGAAATGTAAGTTTATACATCGAAGTCATATCAGGTTTAACTTCGGCCTTTTTGTAATGTTAACCGGAAAACTTTGTATCATTTTTGAGACGGCGTGGCCTTGCACGAATATCTCGGGAATATTTGTGCTCTAAAACAACTTTTTTTATACAAATGCCTCGATAAATGTTTTTACTATACACATGAAATAATAACAAACATCCTTCAATCTCAACAGGAACGTGAGAAAATTGCCAAAGGATACCCAAATAGAAATTGTTCGATCCAGTCAAAATATTCATCTTACAGGAAATTTCTTATAAATTCTTATAAGATTACGTTCTTTATAAATACATAGCTCTCACGTTTATATGAAATACGTATTGTGTACTTTTTAGGGCCGAAAATTCAACGTACGCCTTTTTCATGGAATCGACATCGCTTGAATATTACAAGGAGAGGCACTGTGACCTGCTCCAAGTGGGTGGTCTCCTTGACTCGAAAAGCTATGGCGTTGGTATGAAGAAAGGTAAAGCTTTTGGCATATCTATCCATGGTCGTCAACGCTCTTATTTTTCATCTGTTGCACGTGGGCCCCCTCTGCATAGGAAAACTACAGCCTCATCCTTTTCCTTGTCTATATTCGTCCAGGCCAACCTAATAGGGGTCGCCAAACTTAACACTGAATTATATTAGAGGGCAGATTTTCCGAAGATGCTTTGCTTCTCCGTTATAGCAACTGACATTTAATTTTTTAATACGTTCATAACTTTGCATAAAAAAATGTACGCGTCAGAATTTGAGTCGAAGACCCTCGGAATCGGAGACGGAATTCGTAAGCCACTAGGCTTCCGCTACTTAAAATTCTACTAAAAAAATGCATGTGGTACTGATTAATTAAAGTTTGAAATTTTTGTTTATTCAGGCTCCCGATACAAAAAGCATATAGACAGTGCGTTGCTGAAACTCAAGGAGAGGGGGGAAATTGACAAATTGAAAGACATTTGGTGGAAGGAAAAAAGAGGCGGTGGAAAATGTGGGGTGAGTATTGTCGTAGATTCACAAGTACTCGACTTAGTCAAAGAAAATAATTAAATATGATAAACGTCTACGACAATATTACTCACTACGCTAGCCCTTAATATGTACGTATTGAGCGTACTGTAAGGACGGGAGGGCCGAAAGGGTTTTAAAAAAAAAGGAAGAACTTCAAGACACATAATTAACCCTCGGCACAATCACCTCCTTCGAATTATAACCTGGGACTCCCCGCGCAGTGCCCGAGCCAGTGGTTATATATTTTAAGTTCTGACTCGGGGCTGGTCCAGGAACAAGGTCCGGGTATAACAGTACATAATGGTATTGTCCGGTAGTTGTCTTAAATAGATAGCCCTGAATATATTTTATATATCAACATACATATATGTATACTTCCTCCATCAACTGAATAGTGATATACATTTGTATCATGGTAGATAATACATATGTATTTCGAAGTTTCAATAATTTTTACATTAATTACTTTAAGTTGATCCATAACGGAATTTATTCACACTTTGAGTCATGCAATCGCCTTAGATTAGAAGCGTGACGTCACGTTTAGTGAAAGTGACCTGCTGAGCCAAGGGTCGTGGGCTCCATTCCCACCCAGGATAAATATTTATGTACTGAGTACAAGCATTTTTTCTATATTTGCGTTTAAAAAATATCCATATGTATTTATGGATCTATATGTATTATGCCTGAGTGGCTAATTTGAGATCAGATGGCAGTGTGTAGCTACCAAGATATGTTCTATGTTCTATGTAGCTTCTATTATTATTAATTGATTTTCGTGTGAAATATCATAATTATGATTCATTATTTTAACAAATTCGTACATAACAATAACAGAATACGTGAATGATTAATACTGAGTCGTTTTGCAGGAAAAGCGTAACGAAGAGCAAAAACAACTGGGAATGAAAAACATGTTGGGCGCATTCGTGGTGCTCGGCGCGGGGAGTCTGATTGGTCTGTTCATATCAATCCTGGATATGCTCTGGGGTGTGTTCAAGCGTTCCGTTAAGTACAACGTAAGCATTGGTTACATGTTTACAACGTTTGATGTATTAAGTAATAAAGCGGGCCTATTTCCGTAGGCAGCCGGATACGTGTGTATAAGGAAGTGATTTATGGGCGGTAACAAAGCCTTCCATTCATTTGTACACCGCCACTCTCACAGATTGTTAACAATAAATACATACCTATATATATGCATACATATATTTATAACCATACACTAAAAGGAAATTATGGTATTATATAACGAACAAAAATTGTATGATTAATGATTTGTGTATTTACAGACAACATTCAAGTTCGAATTGATAGAGGAGCTGAAATTCGCTCTGAAATTCAGCGGTGATATTAAGCCCGTGAAGCGTACTGCAAAAGTGGATGACAGTTCTGAAGCGCTGGCAGAGCTGGAGGGGAAGGACGAGATCAAGTCTTTGAGATCAATACGCTCTGGAATGTCAACAGACACCCACCGGACGCATCATTCTCACAGTTCGAGACATTCTTCGAGCAGTCTCAGCGTGGCGTTCGCTAAGCGACGAGAATTCACATAGTTTTTAACATTTTAAATTTCAAAATACTTTCGTTTAATATTCAATTGATATTGTTGTAATATGGTAACAGTAACAAAGTAATAGGTAATAATGCTTTGCATTACTTGTTTGATTAACATATCGGAGAGTAATTGTAGGTATTCATCTCGAAAGCTTTTAACCTTTAAGTCTTATGTATAATTGAGGTCACGTGTGTTGTTCAAGTCGTTTGTTTAATAGTTTGTTACATATTATATTGTAATAGTTTACTTTAATATCTCTAACAGTGTTTGTTACATATCAAATTGATTTTATTGTTATTTTACTACGCTTGCCTTTTTAAGTACGTAATTGTTTAATAGTACTATATTCTCATATTTTCTGAAAATAAAATTAAATGAATAATTAATGTAATTAGTTAGTTGTATCAGGCGTTACATTGCTGAAACCATTGTGAATTAATGAGTTTGCAATAATGTATGTACTTACATACGAGTACATACCATCATACACCTTCGTATGATTTTTTTTTATTTCTAACGGTTTCACGGTATTTTGTTAATGAATTAAATTCATTAATTAGCGATTTTCGTTATTTGCAATAAGTATACTGTTATTTATTATAGATATTTTAGACGTCAATATTCTCCATCCTTTTCCTCCTCAATAAATTGGAATAGTTCAGGAAAACTTATAAAACATAATAATATGATATTACCGAGACACCCTGATAATAAAGTTAATAGTATATACCATGAGAACTATTACTTTTTGTTATTAAAAGAATTCAAAACATCATTTTTAAGCCATTTTTTTAACGCCGTGGAAGTCCTACCCTTAGTACATGGCTTCCTTAAATCTGTAAGACAATAGACATCTGCATAATAGTACATGATATACGCCACCATTATTTCTAGTGTCCAATGGTAACCGGACCACGACCCGGTGACCACAATATTTCAAGCGAGTTCGTTAGCTGGATAAATTGCTCGAGCAATCTTATACCCTTACTCCTAAGCCTTTTATTCTACTGTAATTTATATAGTTAAAACATAGTGTGCAATTAATAAATACGTTCTACTTAATATAGATAATGTTTATATGATAACAATGTAATATGTTGTCAAAAATTTAAATATCAGTTACTGTAACGATGTCTGAAAACACATTGGGGCATCTCATTTTTGTACTCCTCGTAGCTGACAAAACGCTGGATTGTTAAACTGAAAATTAAACATAAAGCATAGTTAAATTAACATACACTGACAATATAACTTTGACAATATATTTGCAAATAATGTATATGCTGTAATATAGTTATTTTACTTCACAAATAAAAGTTATAAAAAAAATACTTAATGTCGCTGGCAAAGCGCTTGGAAGCTAGGGCCAGCATTTGAACGTAGATATTGTGTCTAGCAAAGATTACGATGACTCCATAAAGTGTCAAGCTTATTCTTAACGCCTTACATGCAAAGGTATTCAAGGAAATATTGTATAGTAATATACAAACATGAGTAGATAGAAGGATTAACGATAAACAATAGTTCACCATATTTATTAACACTAAATTTGCTGGTATTCAAATGTCAAAATTAGGTATACTAACTTATTTATTAAAAGATTTAAAAGCATCTACATTATGTATGTTTTCTTAATATTACAATTATGTAAGTTAAATACCAAGGTCTCTCTATCAGTATAATCATCCTTCAACAAGAGCCCTTTCGTTTTTGAACGAACGCTATTTTGGTTCTCGCCATTCAAAATGTTACGTAATTTAAAGGAAATGAAATACGTCTGAATTCGTAGCGTGAACACCAACTATATATTTTTTCTTGAGATTGAGTTGAAAGCTTACGTGTAATATTGTCTTCTGTTTAAAAAAACATTGTATGGTTAGATGCAGCGTACTAGTAACAAATTTACGTTACTCGGGTAGTACTTCATCTTTATTTATTTATAATAATTTTTTGCACACAAATTAGGATAAATAACATAAAAATGTGTAAGTAAAATATGTAGATAAAACTTCCAGACAATCTTCAAGTGGAAGTAATGAAAAGATTCTAATACACGTTGAATTGTGGAATATATAAAAGAAACAGAAAGTACGAAATATTTAATAATATTACAGTTATATTGTTATTGTTTATTGTTATCAAATACCACTTATTTTTATCATATAAATAAAACTTCTACTCCACATGCTGATTTAAATTTGTTTCATTTATTGACCGACTATTATAATTTGTAGCTAACACATTTCTTATCTTGCTGCTTTAATCAATCAAAGTTCTTTTTTATTTTTTGCCAATTGTCCACAGTATCGTACAAAATATAATACATTAATAATTAAGAAGCGTTTTTAACATATTACAAATATGTTGTCCCTAAATGTAAAATTAGTCGACAAAACTTGTACGTCTCTGGCAAGTCGCCGGATTTAGTCTGAAATATTTCCATACATGGCACGCTACCATATCCGGATAAGATAAAGTCAACTCGTTGAACTATTAAACGTTATCATGTCAGTAACATGATAACGTTTAATAGTTCAACGTACAATACAACCGTAATTATGTGTGCAAATGGCACCTAATGTTATTTGACGCGAATACCACCTGTATTGTAACGTGATTAACTGGGAAATTTAGTTGAAAAAAAGTGAAAACACTTAGGAAAATATGTATAGCATATTGTAATATCGATAATTATAATAATGATAATAACTGTAAGGCAATAAATACGTTTCCTTTAATTATCAATATTATGCAAATAAAAATTTATATCCTTTTTTCGCATAATATGAATCAAACGTGTCTAGTTTTATGTAAATTTGATCTAAGAATAAAGTGAGAGAGCATCTAATATAAAATTGCATATCAAAGTCGGGCGAATGAAGTCTACGCCCGGTTCCCTGCACTCAGCGACCTACGCTCCGTTCGCTTTAGTGTATGATATAAATGTAGCATACATTAATTTATAAGTGTTGTAATAAACAAAGAAATTGGTACATTTCTAAACAATAATAATTTATAATGGTATAGAGTAGGAAACTGATGTGTAGCAACTTAGTAGATACTTAAAATGTTTTATTTAGAAGAGACTGCAGCCTAAGAAATTTTCGTTTGACGCCATTTTTCGGTAGTTACGAGTGTTTTGTAAACCTAGAAACTGGGTGCGGAGAGCATAATCGCCGTCAATAACACGGTAATAATAGAAATATATTCGTGAAGCAATAGATGCCTACTCAATATGCATTATTTCTACCACAACCAAAAAATTTGCACATTTCGAATAAAATAAAATAAACCATTCCCTTTGCTAGCACTGTGTACTTTGCAGAGTAAGTTACAACGATAATACTGAACACCACACATGAAAGTGATCTCGACTTTATGCTTGAAACTCATACAGGTGTAATTTCTGTAATGTCTAAAACAACATTGAAGTTTGACAAAATTTTAACCTACGTATTACGAGCAATTTATGAGATATTTTTTACTATAATTAATGTAACTGTCAAATCTTATATGCCTTTGACTCGGAATATTTAAACATTCTTTCGTCATGCCACATTTTATTCTGAGTATCGAAAGAAAGAATCGTGTCCTGAACAATGATCAAAGACAAGACGTGTTGCCTCTTCAATCAAACGGCCTTCATTAGGCACCCACCCTCTTCACAGCCAACACATCCGAATGTCAAGACGTTCCACAAGAATTCCTCATTTTTCAACCCTCAACTAATAAAGTAACCGAAATTTTGTCGCATATACATATAATGTAAAAAGATGAAGAAATGTGTTAATAGATGTTCTAAATTAGAAGAAAAACAGATAATTTTCATTTAAAATAATATATTTTTGTCTTTTTATAGATGTCTTTTAAGATGAAAATATTCGATAACGGATAAAATATATAAAACAATATATTGGAATAAAAATACAAAAACCACTTGCTTGTTAAAGTTATTTATAAAAACGAACACCGAATAAACAACAAAAGGAAAATAAAGGCAATAAAATGTAGCATGGGGGTATTAAGTTTCACACAAATGACTACCGTGTTAGATGTATGATTTTTATACAAATATTAAAGCTGTGGTACATTTAGCTAAATCGACGCCTCCTCGCCACCTGGACAGCATTGCTCTGTCGTCTGCTGTGCGACGTGTGGTGCGAATGCGAAGATCTCTCGGAGTTGTTAGTGCGGGCCGGTTCCAGCAAATCCTCGTCTGGGGGAGACTCGGCATCACCGATCTTGTCGTCGTCGTCCTTCTTGGAACCCTTAGAACCGCTGCCGGTGGACTCCCTATGACGCACTGGCTTCACGTCACCATTGAAGCTGAATATGAACTTTAATTCGGCTATTAATTCGTCCATGAACGGCACCTGAAATGTTCGTAAAGTTATAACTACCGTAGACATCGTAAACTCCTTAATCTTAGCTTCAAACAATGAATAATAATTTGCCACGTCGGTAATAACAAGATCGATTTATAATTTTATCGGTTCAATATTCGTATTGCTTAAATATTGATAGTACCTCGCTATATAGAGTTCGTGTAATTAATATTAATGGTACTTTAAGGATTTATTTATAAACTTATTATTATAATTATGGTAATACAAAATGCACATAAAAATAAGTAAACGGCTAATTAAAATAGTTTATTGTTATATATTAATAGTATGCTAACTTCAATGTCATTTTAATTTCTATTTAAATATATGTTTCCAAAAAATTTATTTCATGTCTTTATTTTCGTCAATTTTATTTGATTAAATTTAAAACACAAGCACAGACTGAATTATCTACAGATATATTTTTGACTCAATTTTAAAACAAAACAATGTATGTATCAAAACGAACTCCTCACTTTGTCACCGTTGTACAAAATTGTCAACAGAGAATTTTAATATATTTATATCCCACGCAGTATATTCAATATACCTTTACTCTGTGGGAAGTCATCCAGACGTCAAAGCTCATCTCAATGAAGGCACAGACGACAGCCATACCGGAGCCGGCCACAAGCACAATGAACACGCCGCCCACATTCGCCAGCACCAACGGCTGCGCGTCTCCGCTCCCAGCGTCATCGTCCTACGTATTTATTAAGGAACAAACTAATGGAATACGTTTCGAACAACTTAAATTATAATTCCGCGAAAATAGTCATTATCAAATGATCGCCAGCGTTCGTCTATTTCTTTAATCTGCCAATTAATATAGCAAAAGAAGAGATTCGTACCTCATTAAAAGTTTCAGGTTCGACTCGAAAATAAAGAAGTGGTTCTGAATATCATCTATTAATAACATCGATGATATAAAAATGTACTTGATACCTTCTATGAGCATTCTTTTCATTTATGATTAAAAATTTTTGTCTACATCATTTTTTAACATATATATTTTTTTTCACCGAAACACTATTGCAATGAATTAAATAAACATTGTAGACACCTAAAATCACTTTACCGTACAAACGCCCCCGCCCCGTTTCTCTTTCCACCATTTGTCTTTCATTCTCGTAATTTTACCTTGCTCTTGCAATTGCAATATGGATTCGCTCATTGGCTGCCGATATGGAGAATCTGGTTGACAATAAAACATTTTATATGCACTTGGAAAACTTTGTTATCATTTTTCGTTATGTACCTATGTTAAGTATCTATGTTATTACTTTTCTTCATAGCGATCCCGTAGCCCTTACTGTCAAGTAAACCTCCGACTTGAGCCACATCACAATTCCTCTCAACCATGTACTCAATCGATGTCGACTCCATTAGAAAAGCGTATTCGCTATCAACAGATTTCACTCTGGAATTAATGTAGATTATTTAAAAAAAAAGATTTCAGATTCCCTATTTCAACGCAAAAAAGAATTTTTCATTTACGATGGCCATTTATTAGTAAATAAATTTGGTGTTGTAAGAATATTTTTATTGAGTAACAACACTTAACCTTTCAAGCCCTTCATCGTTAGTGGCTGTCATATGTTCAGGATGACTATCCATGTATTGATACATTTTCTGGTACAGTAAATTATCTGATTCCTGAAATAGAGTTGGAGCTTATGAATTAAAACAAAATAATAAAATCTAGGGACCTCTTCACATACGCCCACCTAATACCAAAGTAAGCATTTAACCAGTGTCAGTGGTATGGCAACCAGACAGCTGATAAAGTACCTACATATGTACATACAACTAAATTTATAAATACATAAACAGATATTTTTTTACACCAAAAGAGAATAACAAAATCCTACCCACGACCCCTGCTTAGTAGTCAGGTTCACTGCACTGCACCAACGGGCCAATTATATCTTTACATCCAGTCGTACCATAAATAAGTATATCCTTTTTAGCTTTATTTGTAATAAACTCCAATTCCATAATAATCTACCTTGAAAAAACTGAACGTAGCACCATTTTTTTTCGCACCATACGTTATGCCATATGGATTGTTCGCCAAGTCTTGTACACTCTTTATGGCATAAAATTTTGATTCGACAGTTAAAAACGCAGCAAGATTGGCCGTGTAAGAGGACACCATGATCAAAGTGAAGAACCACCACATACTGCCAGCCATTCGTGTGGATACAGCTCTGAAATGATGATTTGAATCTCTGAATTGATGACAAGACAAACATTCTAATAAAACAACATTATTAGAATGTTTGTTTTGTCATCAACACTTTTGTCCTTCTACAGTAGGATACGGGTCATCTAAGAATTAAAAGAATTAATGAAACTCGTAGTCTGCTACGTCGAAGGCAGGTGTATTGATTATACACGCCTTAGAAAGAACACTATAGACCTTTAAATTGTGATGTTTCCTCACGATACTTTCCTTCAAAACTTTAATAAGTGACATTTAATGTTAAAACGCATATAATTTTGTAATAAATTAAGCGCATGCCAGAATTTGCACCCAGAAATCCTTAGTTTCACTCACATTGGTGCAATTTCAGATCCTTGCGTCAATACACTTCCTAATGTAAACCAAAACGAATTAGCTAGAGTGAACTGGTTATCTAATGTTTCTGGTTCTGCAATACACGGGTAGGGATTTTGCCATTCTTCAGGTGCGAATCTTCCAAGCACAAATAATAGTACTGAAACGCCAACATACGCACCGGCTAACCAGCCCCAAACCTGAAACGGAGACCATAAAGTGTCATGACATAAGAAATCTATGTAAATGATAGTAATTATTAGCATTCAGATAGTAATTACTTGATATGCTTACAAACCTCTAAGGAGAAAGGAGATATGAAAGAGAACAAATCAGGCGGTTGCTTAGTTGGCTTCTTATAAAGTATAGTTATACCCAAATTCATAAAAGGGCTAGTAAAATCAACTGCCTTCTGTCGAGCTGATGTAATAGTCAGATCGGTTATAGCAAAAGTAGCTCTCTAAAAATAAAGTAATAATATCAATCATAATAAAGTAATGTGAATAAGAAAACATTTACATATATGTATATAAGATGCTTTAATTAATTAAAAAAATCTGAGTGTTTGCTCACATATGAAGATAAAGAATAATATTTACTCCATCCATTATTTTTTCCATCATTCCATTCCATTTTCCTGTTTTCGAGTCATACGCTCCATATACACCATCCTCCTGAATATCGAATGTGTAATTAAATTCATTCATCTTCGACAATTCTTCAATTATTTCGATCCCAAAACCCTCGTAACGCTCGTTACCTTCTAATTTTTTTGACGATTCTTTCAACATACCGTATGGAGCGCTCTATAAAATTAAACTTTATTGAAATTTTATGACAAAACTTTCGCAAAAAAATTCTAACTTTATAAATTCGATAAAAGGTTAGCGGACAGGGACCAGACGTATTAAATCATTCACTAGGAATGGAATCATTCACAAGGAAGGAACAAATATGTGGCCGATCTCAATACTGCATAGTTATTTGAAATCATATTGAGATACATATTTGTATATAATCTAACAAAATTAGCACAATTTACAAAGATATCCCAATAAACCATACTCACTAAAGCTGTAAGCACAATGAAATGTTTTCCTTTCATTGATTCTGTTCCTTCTTGTTCCACAGGGGGTATTATTTTTCTTGTTTCAACGTAGCCATCCTCTGAAGTCCAAGTTCCTACCTTCAAAATGATAAGAGGCACTAGAATTTTATTTTATAATTGTACCAAGCTATTCAACAATCATCCCTATATTATCATACCTTCTCGAACCCGTGTGCCATAACTTCTAATACATCAATTTCAAATTCTGAACGCAAGCCATCTTCGTTAAATTTTATTACACCTGTTAGTCCGTCAGTTTCCATCTGGAATATATAAAATGAATGTATACGTTTATCCTGGTACCAATACGTACACATATAAAATTCATCTTTCCCTTTTTGATAATCTTGCCAAGTGTGAATTGGCAGAGTACGTTATACGTTTCAGAGACCATTATGAACGAATAACCGGTGCCTGTGAAGGTTTCCACGCGGTACTATCTTACGTTATTATTGTATCATGTTTTAATCTTAGAACGGATATAAGATGGTAAATTTAAAGATGCTTGGCAGGAATTCGAACCCTAAAGCCCTGAAAGTGGAGGTCGAATTCTTAATCACTACAACACTGCTGAAAGTAATATTAAATGAATAGTTAATACTTTTATAAAATTTTCAATTCAAAATTCCAAAATTAGATTTAAGCGAAGAGGTCATGTAATTTGAAAACTTAGAGTAAATAAGGGGCAGAAAGAATGTTTTATTATTAATACCCACCGTTCGCGCATAGTTTATAATACTCGAGCCAAAATCCCATGAATCTTGATCATCACATGTTATGTTACCACCTTCGGTTAATCCCATCGCATCAATAGCAGATGTGTATAGCATAACAGAGTCGTACATCAATGCTAAGCTTAAGAAAAGTCCGTTTTCAGGAATTGCATTTGCTATTTGCTTGTCACTCAGTAGTAATACTTGTTCATTCACGGATTTTATAAATGATTGAACCGCATCCAAGCTTGGGTCAAAAAATCTAATACCTATAAGAGATTTAATGATCAAGAAAATTTGTATAATCAGCCAGTCAATACTTGTTGAAAAATACTAAAATAAATAAATAAATAACCGTCACTCCAGGTCCCTAGCGGGGTAGGCAGAGAGCACGGAGTGCCAAACA
>DVPR01000583.1:0-13244 GCA_018239345.1 Oxynetra stangelandi
AACGCACGCTGTTCACCCGTGAAGCGCTCCATTGCGACTAAATTTCCGAGGCCCGAGTTACAGATCCCCACTTCCCGCGCTTCTCTCCCCTCCCCCGTTCCAACGCTATGGCGATTTCAAATTCGCAAAACTCCGAGGCCCACCCTGTACAATGATTTTGAGTAGGATGTGTAATTTTAATTCTTTTTATTAGAACTTCACGATATCTATAATTTGTTAAGCTTAGTATACGAGTTTTACAATGTAATTTATTATAAGGTTATACTTATTATTCTTTCAGGTTTTACCTATACTTGGACTGTTTACTCTTGAATGGACTCCCGAGAATGCCTTTGCACTACATGCCTGTGATACTGAAAATGGTGCTTATACACAGGCAGGCGAAGGAAGTTGACGAAGATCATTTGAAGGCTTTGAAGAATGAAGTTAGTAGTACTAAATAATTAACATCAAGGCGATATGTGATAAAGTGTTCTATAATGTACGTTGTGCTTAAAGATCATTGAACTTTTAAGAACTCATTGCGAGAAAGTGAGCTAAAAACTTTTGATTGAGCTACACTGGTTTAATGTGAACTTAAATATAATTATTTGACTCTGCGTAGTTTTGATACATATTTTGTGTTTAATATTTGGAGGAACATGTTCAGAAAAAATCGCTTATGTCATGGTTATTTTCATTGTAGGCTGATTTATTATATCAGAAGATGGAGGGAAAGATGAAAATAATTTTTACAATACAAAAGTATCGCGACTTATATAATTTTATAAATATACCCACAAAGGATTACGTGCCACCTGTTCCTGACTATGGTTAGAATGTTAACGATTTTAATAATGAGATTTAAATCAATATATTCACAACATTGTACGAAAGCATCGAGTCGTAAAATTTAGAATAAAAATATTCAAGAGTTCAAAAATCGATAATACTAATAATGCTACATGTATGTAAAACTAACGTACTAAATAAATATAAAGTAACTAGTAGAATTGGTACACTGTGAGTGCAAACTTAAAGATATATCATAGGGTTACCGTAAAAGCTTTGCATGTAATCCATATTTGTGCAAAACAAAAGTATTTGTCTGAGTTTACTTATTGATTAAGGTCGATATCCTTGCGTGATGGTGGACTTCCCGGGAAGAGTAAAGTACAATCAGTGGTATTCTCTTTATGTCTTCACTGAATCAGTTTCCTGCATACATTTGGTTGTTGAGGAGTGTCTCAAGGTACAGTATTTTGTCAAGTATAAAAATAAAATAAATACCGTCACGTCAGGTCCCTAGCGGGGTAGGCAGAGAGCACGGGGTGCCAAATATCTCTGTACTTACAAACCTGTCAAGTATTATTGTTATTTATACAATATATTTGTGGACCATATTTGTTCTTGATTTAATATTATATTATTTGTAGGTGGAAAGCATGCTATTTTTTACATCAAACTATGGCAGAAATGCTAGCCTCGCCGAGTTTGACGCAGCCCAACAACATTGCACCTCTATGGTATGGTGGAAATATATCATCATAATATTTTTGGAATCTCTCTCTCATTATAAAATGTTTCATATTTTCTAGATGCTGAAATACCTTAACATCACGTGGTTAAACGCCACTGCTCACGCCATAAGGATGTCTTTCCGAGACGTTGGAAAAGGGTGAGTATTACGACTGTGATACAAAATACTTCATAATTTGGGGAAAGTTAAAAACGTAATATTTCATTGTATTTTGTACCTCGTTTATTTACAACTAAATAAGTTATTTTTAAACTGATATAACTTATTCTTATGTTACTTCTATTTTAAAAATAACCAAGTTAATTAAACCTAGTAATTGATTATTTACAGATGGTTCAATATTTATGAAAAACAATGGAAATTTTACGAAATCAGCAAACTGTGCAGATTCATGCAACTCGTGAGGTTTCGTATGCAGGTGAGATTAAACCAAAACTACCATTATCTCATAGAATATACTACTAACCGTATTCAAAAGGTATGTTTTGGTTTTTTGTATTTGTAACATGCGTAATTATGCAAATATCATTAGCAGCGTTCCTGTGTCTTTTATGCTTATACAGTTTATTCTTTTTGCCAGTGTGACCTTTCAGTAAACTGTTGTCTTATCTATAGTTTGCACCTAATATGCAGTTACTTTGACATTACAGTACGCACTACGCTATTGTATCGAACAATCTACGGCCATGTTTGTCAACATGTGTGAGGGCCCTTGTCTCTGCACGTATTCATGCGAGGACGACTTCGCATGGGATCCGTCAGACCTCATAAACTCACCTTTCCGCTCCACCACCACCCTTTTTTACTTTCACCTGATGATGAGCAATGACGGACCTTATTACACCACTGCGCCCGAGTACTTTGAGGTATTACTTGGATAGTTGGTGGTATGTATGTATGAAATAAAAGCTAAATTCAATAGTACTTACCTATGTAAGCACTACAGATTTAAGGATAAATAAAAAATGCATAATATGCTGTAAATATAGAATTATGTAAACACTAAATATTTGGTGACAATTTTGTTAAGCAAATAAATACAAAAATACGAGTACATCTTAAATTTGACCATACCAATTTTTTAGATTGTTATTCAAAAGTTGTTTCGTGAGATGCTTTATCGATGCCACTTCATTCCTCAAGTACATCCCATGATATTGACCCGCTTGGTTTTCGACAAGGAACTATTCCTAACTTCTATAGGTAAACACTCTCACGCTGTTTTCTTTTTATTTATACGATGTGATAAAATGTAAGTTGTACAAACTGTCTAATTTTATTTTCTGTCCTAATTATGTTCTAGGCCTGATGGAACCAAATGTGGTCGAATTCAGGGAAAGATTACTAAAAGCTTATAGAAAATCTATAATACCGCTGATAGCGTACATGCACCAGTACGAATGCTACAGGGAAATTTATATGTTGGACATTGACGAGTATGTTGAGTAAGTAGAAATATACCTATTTAACATTATAATAATAGTAACATCTATTAAGGCAGTAAGGTGATAATTGTTTGAGGCTAACTTTATTTATACTTTAGATGAAGAATTAATAAAATATAACTAGGAATACATAAGGTGAGGCTAAAAACTAGTTAAAAGATAATTTTTCTGTAAATATTTTTTTTATTGTTCAGGAATTTTCGACAGGAGAAGCATTCAGCTTCGGAAACTCGGGAGGAAATTCAAATGCATTACGACGAGAAACAAGATTTAATATGGCGTCTGCCACAGTATATTAACATTGGTCCATTCGCCATCAATGTGGATAGTCTGAAGGTGATATATGAATTCTATTTTGAATGATATTGTTTTCGCTTTTACTACATCAGAAAAGATAAAGAAAATGTAAAGCGTAATCCTGCAAACGTCGATAGAATTCTAATTTATAGATTTGTTCAGCATCGAAAATTATATTTTTCATTCATTTCAGCAATTGCTAGTAACCAAAAGATCTGATATTATTAAATCGCTCTTAACCATGTGGGCTGAAGAGGTACGTCTAGTAGTGGAAGATGTAATACAATCCTACAAAAGCATCATGAGGAAGCTAGGCGAAAAACCAAATACAATTGAACACGTGTTTGAGATCAGAGAGTGGATGGAGTCTATACCGTTTGCGTTAAAGACTCAGGATGACATCATGAAGAAAGTCCATACGGTCAGAGCGTCTTCCAATAATTCACCACCTCACTTCTGAAATTTAAATTATTATTATTAATAAAAATAATGATTGCAAAATTTTTTTGTGGAAGTTTTTTTACGATTCGATATATTTTTGTGTGCTTGAATATTAATTAATGTTCAGGATTACGAGGTGCTCGACGTGTTCTTCACATCACTTGAAAACGAGGATTTCAAAGCACTTTGGGAAGCTATCGGTTGGCCATTGGCTATAACGAAACAGGTGAGATAATTAGTGAAAACAATGCATTAAAATATACGCCTTATTATGTATCACGTAATATACGTATATATTTTATACACAAATTTTCATGTACTATAATTGTTAGATGGTTGTGACAACTGACTTTTTGGAAGAGGAGCAGGAGAAATTTTGGAAGTTGCACCAACAGGACGAGCAAACGTTGTTTGACAAGATCGATATGTTCAGTGCTCAATGCATGGCGCTCACATTACAGAATGATTTTTCAAAGGTTAACTATGAACAATGACCACTGCAAGAATAGTTTATTTAAGTTTGATGGCAGTATTTATAGCAGTATCTAGAGTACTTTGGACAGATTAATATTGAAAAAAATTACTTGCCTCTTGGCGCGGTGGTCAGGCAACCTGGCTCTTAAGCTAGGAGTCGTGGGTTTCATTTCCAACCGTGGACCCAATTTTTGTGATGAGTTCGGTATGTTTGGACGTAATAATCATCTATATGAAATATCTAAATAAGTATATTTTTATATGCCTACTTTATGTATAGTATTCTTAATAATAGAGTACGACAAAATTATCCGCTTTTCCATTGTAGGTCCATGAGATAGCAAATGATATTAAAAAGGCTTGGAAAGGAATGAAAGATTCTCAAGAGTGGGGCCGCGTGCTCAATCAGAGGCAAAAATTATTTGGACAACCTGTAGTACATTTCGCTGATCTCAATCGATTGGTAAAGGAGTTTGAGCCTTATAGAAATCTATGGGTTACTGCTTCTGGTAAGAAATGCATTAAGAGAAAACTCATGGTTATTAAATGTTTCTTTTTCAAAAAGTCGAGAAAGCGTATTCAAAAATTTTTGTTGCTTAAATTTTTATTGAAGAAATTACTTTTATTTTATTTGTGAATTTTTAATTAATTTATGTCCTATATATGTAGCAGTGAGTTACGTATTGAATAGCATAGTTACCTTGCCCTTATTGGCGCATTCTCACATTTTTGTCTAAGTTTTATTATAGGCTTTATACATAAATTAAGCCAACCAAGCCAATTTAAAACAATTTAACGAACACCAAACATCCATACTTTTGATTAATTTAAAAATGGTTTAATAAAATAACTTACACCACAAATTATTATGCAAAACTGACAGTCCCGTCTTTTATTTTCCCGTCATTCCAATAAATCTGAAATGCCTGCAGATTTTACTCATGACAAATATAAAAAAATCAATACAAATACTGAATTATTTGGAGTTAGTAATTTATACATATGAATTGATAATTTTTTGTAATCTTATTATTATAATTGAATTTAAGTATCATGTATATCTGAATAATCGATATTAATGTTTAAATAATACATACGACAGTGGTGTGAATATATAACACATATACTGCCACACATATTACCACTGCCGTTAATGAACTAGATTTATTTACTGAACGTATTTTCCACCCGTTAAAGGTCTGAGTTACTCGTCATGCCGCCCCCCGCCCCTAAAGAAATTTAATTCAAAAATCGCGTAGTAAAATGTCCCTACTTATCTTAACTTTCACTGTCAAAGTGGCTAATTTTTAAGAACAAAATGACAAATTATTCAAAATATAATATTAAAACTTATATAATTTTAAAGGGCATAGATAAATAATATATTCTATGTACACAAAAGCACACAAGAATCATCGAATTGTATTAATGAAAAATTAATTAAACGTAGTTTGTGATATTTGTACGTTTTTATGTGGTATAAGTCGACAACTTTTTAACTAGGAAGATATAAATATTAAACATGTGTTAAGGCATTATGGCTGACGATTTTACCACAGCAGGAGCTGCGTTATCTTTTTTGGAGTCTAGGTCTAAATAAATTATTTTAATTGTATTTCCTCCAACCCATTTTTTTCAGACAAAGAAGAAATTACCACCAGTATTATTACATAAAACTTTTTGTTGTTTTGTAGATTTCCTTAAGGCACGTGAAGTTTGGTTCGATAATCCCCTTATGTATGTAGATGCGGATACAATAGAGCCTCTTATAAATGAGTATTACAAGACAATAGTGAAGTGTGTGCGTACGTTTGCCGATTTGCCAAAAGTTCAGCACGTCGCAATAACAATACGGGTACTTTTGTTTTTCTACACTGATCACACGAATTTTACGCTGCGGTATTTTGGAAACTAAAAGGTAAATAATTTTAGGACGACATCGATGAGTTCCGTCCTCTCATACCAATTATCCAAGCTGTCAGAAATCCAGGAATGAAAGAACGGCATTGGAATGAATTTATGGAAAGAGCTGGTAAAATTTTCGTTATCAAGTTTTTTTTAAACTTCCAATGTTTTTCTACTACATTATTGTCCATTAAAATTATATTTTAGGCATAACTGTAACGATGAACGAGAAGCAGACCTTCCAGATGTGCCTAAAACAAGGAGTTGCAGCACACGGCGAGTTAATCGCGGAGATCGGTGAGCTGGCTAGCAAGGAATACGTCATAGAGCAATCCTTGGACAAGATGTTGAATGACTGGGCTACAAAGGCTATGGAGATGACGCCATACAAAACCACTGGTTAGTTTCTTATAATATAAACCGACGAAAAGACGTCTTAACCCAAAATTGCCTGACATCGGATAATACACTGGACCAAGGACTGTTCAAGGTAATTTCTAAGGACTAATGAACGTATCTACGAATATGCTTCCCACTATACGGGGTCTCAGTTAATTCCTAATAACAACAACACATGTAAAATAACAAAGTTGTTGAAACTAATTTTATCATTAAGGAACGTTTATAATGAAGATAGCTGATGAAACTCTCCAATTGTTGGATGAACATTTACTGACCACACAGCAGTTAGGCTTCAGTCCTTTCAAAGCCGCATTTGAACTTCGTATACAAGAGTGGGATGATAAACTTCGTCTTACACAAAAAGTTGTAGACGAGTGGATCGAATGCCAAAAGTGAGTAAAATGTATCAAGTTTATTATCAATATTGGTTAATACCTGCATACTTTGTGATATCAATACGCGTTATGTAATTTTAAATCGTTAATAGAGAATTTGTTTAGGGAGTGGATGTACCTTGAACCCATTTTCACGTCTGAAGATATATCCAGGCAGCTTCCTTTAGAAGCAAAAAAGTACGGCACTATGGAGAGGATTTGGCGAAGAATCATGTCATCGGCTGCCGCTTGCTCTAAGGTTTAGTAACGTTAGAAGATATTGAACCAACTTCTTAATCATCTTCATATCCCACCTATTCTTCATACGTTTATTAGTTCATATATTCTTTTTTGTTTAAAGATTATGATCACATGCCCAGACAGCCGGCTATTAGACAGTCTGATAGAGGCACGTCATCTACTCGCGGTGGTGTCTAAGGGTCTTAATGAGTACATGGAGCTGAAACGACTACGTTTTCCAAGATTCTTCTTTCTCAGCGACGATGAATTGCTGGAAATATTGTCGCAGTCTCGTAATCCTAGGGCTGTTCAACCACATTTGCGAAAGTGCTTTGAGAATATCGCTAAGGTACATATTATTTTTACAAGGCATGGATATTCATAACAACACATGTAGCCAAGAAGTTTTTCGTCCTCTCAAGCAAATTGTATAATACTGCCTGAACTTAGACATACCTTGAATACCGACATCTAAGGTTTTCCGTGAATCGCATCTTGGTCTTCTCTCTTCCTCTAAATCATAGTAATGATTTTTAAACTACTTAATGGTCTATCTTTTTTAGGTAACATTTGAACCAGATTTGAAGATAACTCAAATGCATTCGAGTGAAGGAGAGATCGTTGACTTGAAATATAGATTTTATCCATCGGCGAACGTGGAGCAGTGGCTATTGCTATTGGAAGATACTATGAGGCATTCGAGTAAGGCGAGCGCGTTATTTATGATACACGGATTGAAGATGATAACGATGACTCATTTATATTTAATAATGAATATTTGGTCTTTACATGTATATTTTACGTGTGATACCGTTGTCAAGGTGTAATAGCTTTTGGCTTCTCATTACGGTTGTTTCGAATTTGAATACCTATAATAGTGATACGAAATTATGTATGTTTTTAAATTTAAGAGTAAGTTAGTGACTGCAACCGTACGAAGATTTTTAAGCATGTAATGTTTGCCGAGCCATAGGTAATAGGCACTATTAACAGTGAATGACCTAAACAATGTTATTAATGTCTATCAAATGGTGTGCTGATAAATGGATGGATGAGAAATATTTTTAGTCTTTTGAAATAAATTTACTCACTTTTCTGATTTCAGATTTACTACATAAAGTACATAGTTTTTTGTACATGACATATTGTTAGTTATTAATTTTAAATTGTTTCAGTTCGTTTGACTTTGTTAAACGGATTAGCGGAGCTTTGGACGATTCCTCGAGCGCAGTGGGTGCTTCGCTGGCCAGGCCAGGTAGTGATAGCCGGTTCACAGACAGCGTGGACAGCTGGAGTTGAAGAGGCGATTGCCGAATATCGCATGGACATGTTCTTTGAGGAGATGTTACAACAGGTTATCTTTTTATGCACTTTAAAAACCTCTGTACACTAATTATAACAATCATTCCTTAGTAAAGAACATAGGAGATAATTATTGAAATTATTATTTACAAAGGCGTGAAGTACTAGCGTATGTATAATTGTATATGAGAACTAACACAGTATTATTGTTTGTGCATAACCTAAGATTTTAAAAAATCTTAAATTGGTCTTGATAGTTGGTATAATTTATGTATAGAGCATAAAGTTATCGCGATTCTTGCATATGCTTTGGTTGAATTTTTAATTTATGTATCTTAACCTCGTATAATCTCAGTTGGACAGCTTACGTGCGCTAGTGAAAGGCGAGCTGACGTTCTTCCTGCGGGAAGTGTTGTGCGCTTTAATTGTAATAGAGGTGCACGCACGTGACGTCACCCGAACACTAGTCGACGAGAACGTCAAGAATGTCACAGACTTCCAATGGACATGCCAGTTAAGGTAGGCAAAATATATTTCACCATTACTTTACATATGTTACAGTCATAGGACGTGAACATAATTTCTTGAACAGATGTATACTCGTATATACTTCTCTTGGTACCGTAACTCAAGGAGTTTCATTTCATTCGTTTTTATGGTATTTTTGAACTGCATAAATCTTTTGCTCATTTTAAAATTTCGATAACTTATTTCCATCCATGAGAAGTACCTACTTTCCCCGAAGAAGTGGAAATTTTTCAGTTATACAAAGTGGTCTATTATGTCAAAATTATCAGGTATTACCAGATAGTCAAAGATATGTATCCGCTTGAAGAAGATGAGACGCCCGAGATATACCAGGACGAGAATAGATTGGACACGTCGCCATACTACCGGCAGTTCAGTCAGAATTACTGTGACGTTCGCGCGCTCAACTCTGTTTTTACTTATCAGAATGAATATCTGGGCAATAGGTGATTGAGATTCGTTACTCTTTTTTTATATAAACAGTAGTATCAAAATTCACTATTAAACACAGTGTAACTTGTTTGCTAACATAGTCTCCAGGATCGATTATAAATTAATTGTATTTCCCAGCGGTCGCTTAGTCATTACTCCTTTGACGGATCGGTGCTATCTTACTCTGATGTGTGCCATGCATCTCAAGTTTGGAGGCGCCCCTGCAGGTCCAGCTGGCACCGGCAAGACTGAAACCACAAAGGTTACTGTTCTTCATTGTTTGTCCTATATGATATTAACTATTTGCTGTATCGTAGAACTTTATAAGCAGTTTTACTCGTAGATTTGAGGTGTGTGTTTACATACACGTACTCTCCCAAATAAAATTACCTGTAAAATACGGAATGTACACAGCATCTATGGATCCTAACTTAGCGAAAAATTGCAATAGCCTCCGTGGTTGTTGAACAATGTTACTTGGTAATTTTTGATATTTTCTTAAGTGTTATTTTTGCAGGATTTGGCTAAAGCATTAGCTGTGCAATGCGTAGTATTTAATTGCTCTGATCAACTAGATTTCATGGCAATGGGAAAGTTCTTCAAGGGACTAGCCGCGTAAGTTTCGAGAGTTTATTCATCTTTGGTTATTATTTTACTAGAAATAAGTCATACAAAAATTAATGGCTGTACTCCGCAGGTCGGGCGCATGGGCGTGCTTTGATGAATTCAATCGAATAGACATAGAAGTGTTATCTGTTGTAGCGCAGCAGGTAACAAATATTCTTTATTATTTATGCTCAATGATAATAAAGATACCTCCTGATTGTTATTACATAATTAATGTGTCGATCTGATCAGTTGGTTATCCATCCCGTTGTATACAATTCAGTACTCGAGAGTAGCAGCGTATTTGTGACCAGTTTTCATAGGATGGATACTCAATTCACTTGATTCACTGATACTGATTGCACTCTATTAAGAGAATCCTAAGACATGGGACATGTTGACGGGCTGTGGAAATTGTTTTCATTATACATAGGTTCTTGGTTTTGAAGGTAGTAACCATCCAAAAGGCGCAGGTGGCTCGGCAAGAAAAGTTCATGTTTGAAGGTTGCGAGTTGCCACTAAAAGCATCTTGTTCAGTTTTTATTACAATGAATCCTGGATATGCCGGTATGTAGAGGAATGCCTTGCTCACCATTCTGAGCATATTCGTTTCTTTTCCATTGTGAGTCATGTTTTGGGATGAAAGACTCATTCGTTGTTTTCTCTAATTTACTTTTACTTATTTTATAGTTGTACTGTTTTCACTGTTCACAGTGTTTATCCAATTTCCTATGAATTGCGCGTTTATAAGTGTAGTGTGTAAGTAAATTTTACAAAATATATGAAGAGAGTAAAATTTACAGGTCGTACGGAATTACCCGATAACCTGAAAGCCTTATTCCGACCGATTGCTATGATGGTGCCTGATTATGCTCTTATTGCCGAAATTTCGCTGTTCTCATATGGTTTCTTCGAAGCTAAAGTTTTAGCTGGCAAAATAACCACCACGTTTAGATTGAGCTCTGAGCAGCTTTCATCACAGGTATTATAGTTATTTTCAAAGTGTAGGAACGTGTCGATAACACCTTTTGGGGGTTTCAGGCGATTGAAAATCTTGTTGTTTTCAGGATCACTATGATTTCGGTATGCGTGCAGTAAAAACTGTGATTTTAGTGGCGGGTAATCTAATAAGACAAATGCCAGATGGCGATGAGAGGCAAATAGTTCTTCGTGCGTTGCGAGATGTGAACGTTCCTAAGTTTCTCGCTGATGATCTGGTTCTGTTCAATGGTACACATATACATATGTACATAGCAGCAATGTTTTACTCCCATCAATGTAAAATTCGATATCATTTACAATAAATAACATGTTATAGACTGACATTTTTCTCAATATTTGCCGTTAATTATGATCTATAAAATGGTAAACATAACTTAAAGCGATAGGATCGACTATTAGTATTATTTGCAATATGTTATAACCACTTAGTGTTATTAATATTATTGGTTGACCATATTCAGGTATCATATCGGATTTGTTCCCAAGAGTGGAGATCCCAGTGGTAGATTATGGAATAATGGAACAGTCCATTAGAAATATGCTCATTAAGAGAGGCTACGACGACTTGTACAGTGAGTACTAAGCGAATACTTGATAAAGATTTATGTAGAATACCTGCGAAATATTTCTATGATTGTTTAACCTTTCAGCATTTATATTCAAAATAATCCAACTGTATGAGACTACGGTGGTGAGGCATGGACTGATGCTCGTGGGTCCAGCTGGGGCTGGCAAAACAAAAGTGAGTTTCAAGTTGTTTCTTTAACGTTTATTGTCATTTTATTCCTAATTATTTTGGAATAGTTTTAATATGATTTTCACTATTTAACTATTGGGGGTTTCTTATAAAATTTAAATATCCTTAAATTTTAAAGTCATGATCGTTTTATACAGTGCTACGAAATTCTTCGAGATGCCTTAACGGCCATTAAGGGTAGGTTGGCACCGGACGGTTTTCCATTCACACCGGTGCACACTTTCGTTGTCAACCCTAAGTCTATTACAATGGGACAGTTATATGGAGAATTTGATTTGCAAACGCATGAATGGTACGAACTGCCAATTTTTATACATAATTTATAGTAAATATTTAACTGAAACGTAATATATTCAATGGCACATTGGTTTCGTGGAAAGCGACCTCCTAATTCGAAGGCTTGTGCATTTGATGCCCACACAGAATAAATATTTCTGTGATGAGTACCAGTATTCTTTCTATATTCTGCTTGCGTATGTGTTTATCAATTATATATACTTATTCAACTGCCTGGTCAACCTTAATAAGGTCTACGCCTAGTTTGACTTATTATTGTGTTTGAAGTTGTCCCAAAGTTTTATTATTATATTACAATATCAGGACCGATGGTATCTTGTCGAGCTTGGTGCGTGCTGGGATAGCAGTTGAAGATATGGATAAGCGTTGGTATGTCTTCGATGGACCTGTCGATGCAGTGTGGATTGAGAATATGAATACGGTAAAGTAACAATTACCCGTATTATTGTTTTAAGACAATAAATATTGACGTTTTACAATTATCGTTTCGATATTTAGGTACTCGATGATAATAAGAAGCTGTGTTTATCTAGTGGTGAGATAATGAAGCTGACTGATCGTCAGCGGATGATATTTGAAGTAGCCGACTTGGCTGTGGCCTCGCCGGCTACTGTATCTCGGTGTGGAATGGTGTATCTGGATACTCGGGTTGTTGGTCTACCTCCGCTAATAAATGCTTGGATGAAGAGTAACCTACCTCCTGTAAGTAGCCATTTAAAAGTTACCACTATACCAAAAAAATACGTATACCATAAGAGCTCCTTACCTCTCCATTGTTCTTCTCATTAAAGTTTTGTTACATAAGTCTTACTTTTGCTTCTTAATCAGCGGGTTTATCTTTTTTATTAATATTAAAGATGCTATACTCATTTGCTGCCAATTCTAACATAGTTTTTAATGCTATAAATGCAGATTGCTGACAATATCAAGAAGATTCTACCTGTGCTTATAAACACATACTTATATCCGGCGCTGCAAATTTTACGGGCGAACCTGACAGAAATAGTCGTTTCTATTGACTCAGCGCTAGTCCTTAAGTTCCTAGAGCTGTTGGACTATAGACTCAGGCCTTTGACGGGAAAAGACGACAGACCGCCGCCTGGAGCGCCGTTTTTGGCGATGATGCGTTAGTTTCTTCTGATAACATATACCTGCATACATATATGTATGGCACTCCGTGCTCTCTGCCTACCCCGCTAGGGACCTGGCGTGACGGTTATTTA
>DVPR01000584.1:0-13235 GCA_018239345.1 Oxynetra stangelandi
TTGCAAGGACAAAGATGTTTGGCGCTCCGTGCTCTCTGCCTACCCCGCTAGGGACCTGGCGTGACGGTTATTTATTTTATTTTTACAAATTGCAATCCTACTCAAATTACTGATTGACCTTTTGTTACTAACAGTTCTATACCTGTAATCCTGTCACCTGTGAATATTAACCGTCTAATATCATTATTAACATCTACTAACACTACACTAAGTAACACTAATGGCCCTATTCCTATAGTCCTATTCTAGGTCGGCTGCAATTGTCTATGCACGACAGGGGCCACTCGTAACTTGTGGTTGCACGCTCGTTAGCTCTCTCATACCATCAGAAAAAGGTTTTATCATAATTTTAACATTCACTCACATTTCAGAACACATGCCTGCAATCTTTTTCAAATTGCAATTATTATTTTTTCCCTAAAAGATAAGTAGAATAAGGTTAAACAAAAGTGTATTTGGTCGTCGGCGACCGCGTCGTCCGGCGCACACCTGTTGCTGTCCGTCCAGCGATCGCTTCACACAACTCCACGCATTTCACACTGCCATGAGAAGCTCTGACCACACGATGGCATAAAGCCACTAGATGCGATTTCGTTAACGTTTATATTACATTTCGTGTTCGTAACGGGTAACGTAACTTCCTTCGATATTCGAAATGACATGTCATTTCTATACGATACGTTAAGTTAATTGGTGAAAACCGTCAGTGAATACATTACATGTATGTATATAGTTAACTTTATAATAGGTTGGCTTAGATATTTTAAACGAGACGCGTTAAAATAGACAAATATTTTGTAATTTAACCTTTAAAATTTATGAGATATTTCTAAATACATTTTATAAAGGTAAGGGAGTAAATCCTTAAACTGATTATTTGTTTGTTTTCATATAATAATACGCCAAGTATCCAATTAGTATTTATTCTAAAGTATAAACAATTTGTAAAGATAATAAATCATTTTATATTTTACCTAAAAGGCCCGACATTGCGTAGATAACGTGGAATCATATAAAATATGTGAAAAATATATCTGATTTACATATTTATTATTTTATTATGAACCATATTTAAATTGGTCACTTATATGCATACCGTATTATTTTTACCTGTACCAAGATCAGCGATACCAATATTGTCGATGCAATCATGATACTACCAAAAATGTCAGTTGCGAAACGCTGTAACAATGGATCCAACGCATTTGATTATTACACTTCGACGTGGACTCGTGTTTTTAGTTAAAGCCATTTATTAAGTGTATTCTGTAAAGTTTCCTACTGAATTAAATTAATTAAGCTAATCGCATCTTCTCTATGCACAGTATTAAAACTTCGACGTACATATTATGCATAACTGTTGAGTTCATGTCAATGGAAAATTAACATTTCAATTGTGTATCTTTATACGCAATAAGCAGCATATTTATTAAATATATTTATTAAAAATTATGGTTCAAGAACTTGTCATTTCATTGTATATAAATACGTAATCAGCAAGCAGATAAAGCATCGCCAATTTACAAACAAACATATAAGTATACCTAAACATAAAAATAAAACCAACTGTCACTTCCAGTGTACTGTATGTGGATATAACCATCCAATAATAACGACCTTTTCAGATTTTATTGATTTGAAATACCTAATCCACTGATTGATTTCTTTATTGCCGGCCGAAGCGGCGGAGTTATAATTTGTTGATCCTATTGACGCTTGTCTAGGTATTAATTGAGTTAATTGGCCTGCGATTAAATCCGTTCACGCGTACGAGACTCGTTTTCGTACCTAATTAAATCCTGTGGGAATTCTTGTGATTGGAACGATATTGTGAGAATGTTTTGTTATGTGTTTTAAAAATAATTTTTATATTTAAACACTGTATAAGAATCACAATGTATGCCAGTGTTTGTAAGCCGTTAGTTGGATAGATGAATTATCGTCATTATTATTCATATATCGACAGCGCATAATGACTTACTAAAGAAAAAAATACTCTCAATAGCTTCCACTTGGAATTTACTTTAAGCGACTTCTTGTTAATAAACGAAAAGTTTTACTTAATGAATATCAAAAATCCCACAATTTTTGCTCCATGCTACATTTATTTTGTTTATTATGCGTGTTATTAAAAGTGTATATCTGAAATGTTTTTACGAAACTCATTATGATGCTAATTTATTGGAGATCCTAGATACCCTTAGGCAAATATAAAATGAAATTTTGTCCGAAAACCTGATACATTAATAACGGATTTCGTCAATTGTTTACGATATACATAGGTATGTCATTTACTTATTTATCCTTCAATTTGTTACGATATAAAAAAAATGGTGCAAAAGACGGTCTTAATTCTAGTGGCATCCTCAAACAGTCTACTTTTACGCAAAGTAGAATATATTTATAATGACATTTAACAGAAAACATTATAATTCCTAACGTATTATACTAAGTATTACTCTCTAGTCTCGGCTTTAAATCAATAGAACCAAAATACTGTATCCGTAGTAAATGCTACAGTTGAATATATAAACAAAGTGTCTGCCAGTTGCTCCTTTCTCAAACAAACAATTGATAGCATATAAATATGGTGTCACGCAAAAATGAACCTTAACATGCTTTTTAATAACGTAAGTAATTAATTAGACAAAAAATAGATACATTACTTGCTTATAATGTTTGCTCACTAAGCTTTGAAGTGTCCCTTCAATTTAATCATTGCAATCCCTGCTAACATTTGCAACCATATTCCACATAATCCGATAGAGAGCCTGGTGTTTAGGGATCATTTTGAAGATGTTGATTCAGGATTAGTATGGGCGGACGCGTTCCAACCAAAGCGCCACTCACATTTTAATAAAAGCTTTTTGCTTGTTTGAAATGTTTGCTCTATTTTTAGAAATGTCGAAATATGAAACTGATTATTTTATATCGTATTGCAAACAGTACATTTTATTGTTAACATCTACATGTATGTAAACATACACAAATTAATATAATCACTTGTTCAGAAGTTGTAAATTTTAATAAAAATCATATAAATGACTTGTAATTGTAGAAGAAATTGAAGGTAAATATTAATAATAATTTGCATATTCACACATGGCCATTTGATCTCATGTAAATAGGCCTTTGCCATAGTAACCAGACGGTTGATAAACTAATGTAGATAAACTTATGTACTTATATAATATATTTTTACATCATACAAAAATTTGCCCTGGTTGGGAATCGAACCCACGACTCCCGGCTCAGCAAACAGGACTGCACCAACGTTACCCTACCCAAGTTATTGAAACGACCCCAAGAATACTGAAATGTTAATGTCATGGGACATAGACTGATGTCAATACATATAATATTATTGAGATATTGTCCTTTCAAACAACATGCACAGCTAATTTTATTAAGTAGAAATTTCTATGTAAAAAACTGTAATCCTCGATATTATTGAAATATGAACTGTTAGCCCATCTATTACAAGTAAATAAAATATTTCTATATTGTTTATAGTATTTCAATGTAAATACAAGTGAACTGAATTTATTATGTTACGCCGGGAGCATCTAAATTTGTTGCAAAAAAAGGCTAAAAGTACCCGAACTGATCTTTACAGACCGTCCCCAGAATTCGATAGCCCCAAAGATTGTAATTGCTTAAGCATCAACATAATTAAAATTTCAATATCAAAAGCTGTTTTCATCCACTCAGAAAATCTCATTCACAGCATTTAGTCGGTAATGGCGAAATAATAGCAATAATTGACGGTACAATTTCGCATATCATTAAGCCGTGTTACAAGAGCGGCAATGAGTGCACGTGGCCATGCATGTAATAAGGGCGGATAACTTCATTTCTGTGTGTCGTGAACGGAATACTAAACATGCAACGTTCGCTTTTAAATACATAGGTATAAAGTGTATTTATCGGTGCAACTGGGAACTGCGCTTTATTAACGCTTGTTTGTATATCCGAAATGTACATACGTGTAAGGCATAGTTTGCGAAAACCAATTAGAATATGTGAAAATGTCCGTTCTGTGTGTCTTATGGTATAGGTTCCTTCATGATAAATAAAATTTTTTTCTGTAGAGATAGGAATGCATTAAATTCTTTTATTAGATCTTTGCATAATCAAAAATTGTAGTAATAATAAAAGTATATAAAATATAATTCTAATGGAAATATAGGAATAGGAGAGTTGAAAGTTTTTAAAAGGAGATTAGTTTTTCGCTGTACCTATAGGTAAATATGATTGAAAGTCGCGATTTGGACCTCTCACCGAACAATGTAAGCGTGACTTATGCTTCACATTCAGCCACAGAACTTAGTCAGCGGCCTTGGGCAGTTCGTAAAATATCCTCGAAGCCGAACAAAGACATCAATCGGGTTACATATCATCGCAAATTGCACGCGCCCGCTGACACAGGCGTGTTCGTTGCAGTTCACGCACTCACAGAGAAACATTAAAGAAGCCCCAATGACGTATTCAAAAGCTGTACATAACATTCTGGGAACAAGCCTTGGGCTAACCGTAAAAATCAGCTCCTAAAATATTTCTTTCCGTGTATGTACTCAAGATTTTTAGCTATTCCCGACTTTTTATTTTTAATTATTATTATTCCATAGTTCTCTTCATTTGCAAAACTTGGCTCATCTCACTTATCCATATTATAGTAAAAAATTATTCGTTTACAATATATTTATTGCAAGAAGACAGCAACATTTTGATTGAACCAGAAACAGCTTTGTCCTTTTTATTCGCAGATGTTAAGTAATTGGCTTTTACTTACCTATCTGATAAATAATAGATAAATTGAGGTAAATATTTTAATCTCGTCTATTTGGAAGTACCATGTAACAAGATTTGGAATTTCCCGTGTGCTGTGAACGCTTAGTATTGTAAATGAAAGTATAAGTGTCGAGGGAAAATAAGCGACAACGCTCTGTCACGATTTTCCATGGACGTTAACACCTGATCCCTGAAGCCGCAAATCGGCGAATTGGTCCGAAGATAAACAATTATCCAAGCATTTCACTGGGGTCAATCTACAGCCGATGTACGCTTTTTTCTCGTAAATGTAAGATTTTTCACGCAGATTTCAAAACGTATCTACTACTTAAGTAGTATTTAAATTTTACCATCAAATGATTTAAGTGTATTTCATGTCTAAAACAGTTTAACGCGTTAAATAGAAATAAGATTAAATTATTAATGAAAGCACTGACCTTTCTCGCGATACGTTATCAGCAACATTTGTGAAACAAAAAAACTGATACAATTGGCATTGCATAAAACGAAACTAAAAAACCGTATTAATATTATCCTGTCCGTTAATTTATTAATTACATCGCTACTAAATTACCGAACACCTACAACTATTTTGATAGTCTGTGTAATTGGAAGCCGCAAACAAAAGCGTCGACAAAGGAAATAAACCTTTGAACCTAAAACGGGCGAAGGTTTGGCATTAATCATGATGAATTAACAGAACTGTAACACAATCAGTAATTAATAGCCCGTATTTATCGGCCTCAACATAAATACGAGTGCTCTACAATATCGAGACAACGACTCAAAATAAAATACTCCAAGTAGACCTCCAGGTGTGAGTGCATAAATAAAATAACACGGGCGACCCGCTGGCACGCTCATGCCCGCTGTCATATTAACTGTTACATTAAATTACTGCTACGAAACCGAACAACCTTTCGTACTTATTGTCTTACACTTGCGCAACCTATTTTGAGCTCTAAACTTACGGATACAAAGGTGATGTTACATAAATTTTATTGAATAACATAATCCTTTTCGATGTTGATGCATCAAAGCCAGCAACGAACCGAAGCTCGCACATTGATTTCGGCTCATTCGAAAAGATATCTTTTTTGTTCATTTGTTTGTTTTAATAATATTTTATCCGATGTGATGGAGCGGACGCATTTGTCAGTTTCTTGAAATATAGCTGCGTTCTGACTGAAGCCAGTTCGGCTTAATTAATTGGTGATATTGTAAGTATGTTAATGAAGGTATACATAATTTACTACGGCCAAAAACTTTCCTGGAAACATAGGTATGTAGGTACATATGGCTACGAAAATATATTGCACGTCATAATCTCTGTATGATGAAAACTAATCGCAGTACACGAGTGTTATATGTACAGATAATTGGCGGCACTAACGGTCGTTCATCATCCTGACAAAGTGACGAAATGGCGCAGCGAAAATGGACACTGTGTCTTGCAAAAATAAACGAGCGAAATCACGGCAGCGAAAAAGTTGCGCGCCATTTTATCTCGTCTCAACTTTTAAAATTATTTTCAAGCAGAATATTTTATTCGCTAAAAATAAAAACTTTTTACCGTCATAAAGCCCTAAGCGGTAAATAACAACGGGAGTTACTGATGAAAATTCTTCATTGCGTGCAATTTACCAAGCAACTGTCACTTTTTAAAAGGCCTACGAAGTATATATAGTATGGATCTATTGGTGAACGTGCCCTTCGAAGTACAAAAGACAAAACGTCCCCCTCCATAATCTCGACAGCGCATCAAGCGCTTGATATAGTAGCTACTTGCTTGATATATATAATATATCCTCACGAAAATTATTATACGGCACTTGTGTCTCCTTTCCATAGCACGAACTCACATCCTAGCAATTGCCAAATGACATCCACTAAAGGCTTAATCGGCTAATATTGATAGAAAAGTTCCTTTAACGCAGCATAGCGAATGCTTTTCGTCGGTTCGTTCTGTGTCGTTTGTCTAACAACTCGTAATAGGCGGCTATCATTAAATGCATTAACCCTCGTGTCGTATGAATGGCGAATGTGCAAGTCACACAGCTTAGTTTGGGACAATCGCCCCTTATTATTATCCCACTTCCCGATTATGAGACATGATACAGACGTCGGCGCCTCAGAACTCTTGTTGGGGTTCCGTAGAATTATTATCGTTGAAGTCGTTCGAAAGTTTATAATTTTGAAACAAACTACATATGCAGATCTCAGGATTTTATTTTATTTGTTTTAGAATGGTCAATGCTATATTTGAAATAGGTCAATGTTTATTAGCATACATATTAGTGTAGGATTTGGTGTATAAGATTTACCGTAATATTTTTAATTATCATTCAAGATCCAAAAGGTTCATCCATTATTATCGATATCGTTATTAGATTGAAAGTTATATAGATTTTTTGATATTACTAAAAATACAAATGCGACCCGTGTATATTACAAGGTAATTAGATAAGACCCTAGGACTTTTATTAAGTCTAAAAATGATCAATATTGTTAAAACAATTATATACCAGTAAGATAATGGAAAAGTACATACAGAATATCGTGTATCGGAATGACTTTGCATTAGATACGAAACACTGGCAAACAGACAATAAGCCAACGGTCAAGAATCGTAGTTAGGCCCTCTTAGGGTGAAACAGCACAATATATATCATTACGAGCTAAGGGAAAAGGTCAGGGCAGAGCGCTTTCAGTGCCTACAATCTGTTAAGCGCAAAACTTGGCAAAGCGTAATGTACCGTTAAGGATTCACATCGACTGAGGCGACAAGATCACGTAACGGATAAAAGGCGGTCGGATGGCGAATAACAGCGCATTACGTCCAATTACATTATTATATTCACTTCGCGTTTGTCACGAGTGCGTCTGTTACGTCACGATGTGTTCGTATCTATGCATGTATTTATATGACTATTCGTTCATGCAAGTGAGGGCCTTGCGCCGTTTTACACTTTAATGAAAATTGTACAAGAGACGATATCCACGTGTAATGGCGCAATATATTCCTAATGTTATCACGCGCCCAAAATAAATGGTCCGACAAAGAGTTCAAGTAACTTTTTTGCTAACATACCCATATTGTTCACATGCATTGTCTTAGATGCTATGAGTTTCTAACATCTTTTGTGATTTCCTTAGAGTTTAGACAGTATAAACGATCGTCATATATGTGTTATTGTAACTATTAATGATATATCAATGCTTTTTATTAGAAATATAAAAGTATATTTTACTTGCCATACCGCTGACGTCTGCAATGAAGGTAGCAATTGGTGGTGCAGCAAATAAATTTGAGCATTATTTTACAAATCGACACGAACATTCACTGGTGAGTATTTGCAGATTTTACTTTATTATTCCCGCTACTCAAACAAGCACGATGTGAAGAACGTGTAATAAGTTTTATCGGTGTATTGTTGCCGGTCGACGTTCGTTTCTTCCCGCGAACAGTGCGCCATAACGCGTTCGTAATCCCTTTGAAATTTGTTTCACCTATTCCTGACTTCTTTGGGCAGGTCTCGAAACTACATCGGCACTGTCAGACCACCTGGGCAATGCATAAACTCAGCAGTATATTAATGATAAACGTCAGCCCGAAGTGAAGGTGGTAGTTTTGAATATGATTAGTCGAATTACCTTTAGGAAATCCGAGATACGATTTGCGTAGGGCGCAAATTGTAGGCTGCAAAATATTAAGCGTTCAGTTCTGTGACTATGTATTATACGGTGGAAACTACATTCAGTAACTATAGTAATAACATATAATGACTTCTTTACAAGTAGCAAAAACTGAATTCATTGGACTTTATAACTGTTATTAATTCTGCATTGTACATTATCCTATATAGTATATAATACGCAGTTCACGTTGCATGAATATTTTATGTTAAAGGTCAAGAAAAAATATATTTAAAGGTCTAAAATTTCGAGAATTTAAAAATTAAATTTGTGAGATGTGAATAGATTTAAAATTTAACTACAGAAAATTATAATTATTATTATATATTAAAATTTAAATATTTAAAATATGAAATGACGTTTGACAATGAAGAAACCGTAACGATGACGTTTTGCGAAGATGGAACTTCTTAATCGTCATACCCCAGTTTACAGATAACTACTATAGGGAAACTTAATTATTTTTTGCCGAAGCTTCTTCCAAAAGCGCAGAACTGAACGCTCCGTCAACCGAATCAGTGATTTGCAAAACATTCGCGTATAAATTCACTGAAATCAATAAAAATAAACAACCCGCCTTTCCCACGGTTAGTCGAGAATTAGAACCAAAAACGTATATTAATTATTCGGTCGATAAAAATTCGTCGGGCGTTCGAGTAACGAAACGTTAAATTTAAATTACCACCATTTTTTGGTATTAGACGAAACTGTAAACAGAACAAGAAAATATTCGAGTGATACTTCATAAACTGTTCTCATGGACATGAATGAATCATACGGCAAATAACCTCATTGAGACGGTCGTGAGCGTCAACATTTTGTTTTGCGTCATAAACGGATTCATTCGGTGAAATTTAATACTCAGAAGTAACAAATACACATACTAGTCGGGCATCGACATTAAACAATAATAAAGATTTTATTGAAAATCTGTTTAAGATACATTGCTTGCTGACTTTGGTATGTACATTGATATTTAATCGAAGCTCTAACTTTAATAATTGCATCAGTTCACAGATAACTGTGCACACTCCAAATTTAATTGACGCTGAAATCCAATATGTGACTAATTGCATCAGGTATGTCTTAATATATTCCGTCAGAAATTAGACACCACTTAGTGTAGGTACTTGTGTTTCTCGACACAAGTCTTCACATTGAATCACCGATGCAGACAGAACCTATAATACATAATTTAATAAAAATGTTGACTCCTCAATGATGTCCTTCAAATTAAAAGTTAATGTTATTTGAAAAAACCTAACCTAATGTTTTTACCACAAAACTATATGTTGTGTGGAACATTTCAAAGCACTCCAACGCGGTTCACCGTAGGAATTGCCGCTGAAATTGATAAAACACAACTTTAATGAAATACCTGCAGTTATAACCGAATATTTTGCCTCCGAATTCACGTAAGGTTGAGGTAAAAATAATTTCATGGCTTATAAAAATAATAGACCTCTATACACTTTGAACGAAAGACTGATCGATCAAATGGGAGAACATCTGCTGAAAATTACTTTAAAACACACAAAAAATACCCACGTCTACTCAAATAGAACTTTTCGTTCAACGACGTAACAATGGGTTCTTCCTTCATTGGCACACTGACGGTTGATTATAGTAGATGTACCGTTAGCAAATAAATAATTAGATTAATATAACACATAATGAATTGTTTATTCGTGTTAACATTTATTAACAGTTTTAATCATTATTAGTTGTTCTTTCTTGAAATGTAATAGTATTACAAAATTTTGCATACGGCTCAGTGTTTTGGTCTATTGCAATACAACCCAAATCTTCATCTTTAAGCCCTGGATGCAAGGTTCCTTGCAATTTTATTATTTTATTATTATAAGATTTTATATAGACCTTTTATTATTATAAGAAGGTTCACAAAATACATTGTAGAGCACATTTTGCGTTACTATTTTACTATTAATATAGACGTATTTCAGTAATGTTTAGTAATTGACAAATCATGAGAAGAGAAATAACAGTTTAACCTTCACAGAAGTAGTGAATGTATATTTGAATTATGTGAAGATTTATAACTCATATAATGATAGTCCGTTTAATTTAATTTATTGATGTGGATTGGTGAGTAAATGTCATTGTAAATAGATTCTTTTGAATAACTAATCAATATCATTGTACCTATTGTTTCAAATATACGTACATATATCGGTAAAAAGTTTTGGCAAAAAAAATTGTGTCAAAAAAAGTCCTAAAGAGAAGAGAACGGAACGCATAATATATCTATAGGTATATATATTTTTTACTTTTTTGCGTACGGCATGAACACACTGACAAACAGCACGCACACGGGCACAGTGTTAATTTCCTTTGTGACAAAGCGGCGCGGGACGGATGCGTGAAAATCGTGATACGTCACGCCGAGCGGGTGCGTCCTGCGGCTACACGAAGCTACGTCTAACGCTCTCCGCTTTTGTCCATTGCCTTTCGCTCAATATTGAAAATTTTCGTACTATAAATATTGTTTTTTTTTTTATTCGTTCTTTTTCATCTGTTTATTTTTATTTCTTCTGTTTTGTTTTTTTTTTTTTGATAAATAAATATCACATTGCTGTCGAACGAATAATGTTTCTTTAGTAAGTAAGGTTCTCATTATAAGTTGCAATGTACATATGCATGTCGTATGAGAAATAAAGATTCTTTAATCCGAAATAATTAATGATTCAACTCAATATTCTATTGTTTTACTGCGATAGTTTCAATGTTGAAAAAATATTTTTGATGTCCATTCGAATTAGGCTTTAAGAGCATGGTGTAAGTAATATAATATTTAAGTGTAATAGAATGGCAACAGTTTAGCCACAGTATATCACTGGTTCTAGTGTGATTGATATGTAAAAAGTTTTTTAAATCTTTTTAGTATAAATACTTTATTTTTCGAAAATAAACGTCAGGTACTCCTTTAACTCCTGTATTTCGTGAAATCCTGTAGATACTTAGGAGGTATTAAATTTTATTTCAAATAGGTTACCAATCCTCAATTGACAAAAAGCTCAACGATATGGAATCCTCCAATCTTCTTATTATCTCATCTCATTGTTATTTAAACAAACACAGCCGTGTTAAAACATTAACAAATAAATTTACAACGAATCTAATTTACGAGCAGAACTCTCAACAGCAAAATGAAGGAACCACATTGAGTCTGCCACCGCGTCTGTCGCGGCACCGTAGGAACCTTCGCCACAGGTCGCGTTCCCAAAATAAACGGAATTAATAGCGACACAAACTATTTCCGGTAAAGCGAGACCAATCATAATTACTCTCTCGGACTTGCTCTTACGCGTACCCCTCTTTGATGTTTTTATTAAAATCCCCGGTTACGGCCGACTTGAAACAAATAGAACGAACGATTATATGTTTGCGTTAAAGCGATTCGCGACGGTGATAGCTCGACGATTTCGTCTCCAGGCTCATGTGTGGTCCTTCGCTACCGTTTTTGTCGATTTGTCGGTGCCACGCGTGTTGACGCGGTCAGGGATGTGGCGTATCGCTAATAGTTCGGAACGGAACGGGTCAAATACATCCGCCCAGATAATTAGTGCCTAAATTAATATTTACATAAATATTCCTTATTTACGGCCATATTGCCAAACATTTTGACGCCAACATTGGTCGTGTGAATAAATCATTGATTGATTTATTGATATATTATGCGATAAATGTGAGGCCTATCTATACCTACACTATCAGTAAATACGAACGTATTGTGGTTAATTTATCGTTTCTTTGTTGTAAAATAAGTTACGAATTTAAAATATCTAAATAATGTTATTCTAAGCTAGGTATGCGTCAAAAGTCATTATCGTTTATTACACTACAAAAGTTAGTATAATAGTCCCATATGATTTCCCTTCGGTGGTAAAGTATTTTGGGTGCAGGAGCGGTACAGTCGCGCAGATGCGACATCCGTCGGGTCTACGTGAAAATTGATTTTCCACGGTATGCCAGCTGGCGCGAGCGACAACTATAAATGTCACCCTATTTACATCCAATTAAGTTCTCATTGGACCGTATTTTATACAGTAATAGGGTTGTGATTTGTATAACATTTCGTCGGACACGTCCAAAAATATATTTGTTCCAGAGTATGTACTATGAACGTCAAAAGTTCCTTTGTTGATATTTTTAATGTTTCGCACATTGTTGTCGGACCTACCGCGTTTGATCCGATTCCGTTGTAATTTATGATTATTAGAATAGCGTGCCGATTGCACATAATTAATTTTTACGTTCACTTCTTTATTGTTATGTCACGAAATTTATGGAACAAAATTAACTTTATTCACATTAATCAATAACGATATTAAATACATGTTGAAAATCCGGTATGCAATTTTTTACAATGTAAATGATATTATTATATTTTACAAATAACATTTCAATATTGTAATTAAATATAAATAGTGATGAGTCATATAAATATAGTAGTGAGACGTACTTGCATAAATGACTATTAAATGAAGAAGGAAACACGAATGCGCTGAACAAATATAAAAAATAATAGACCATTGAATAAATACATTTTCCGTAACTTATAATTGGAATTATAGAAATACAATGTCATTTTATTAAATAAAATAATTAAGGATAGTTTATTAACAAAAAACTAAATAAAATAAATAAATAACCGTCACGCCTGGTCCCTAGCGGGGTAGGCAGAGAGCACGGAGTGCCAAACATCTCTGTCCTTGCAAACCTGACGT
>DVPR01000585.1:0-13234 GCA_018239345.1 Oxynetra stangelandi
AGATCGTAACTATAATTGATTCATTAATACACTACTAACTATAATCGCAATGTGATGGAACTTTATTAAATTATATATATTAAGTTTTGTACTTAATATTAAAATCATGATAATGGAATATGTTTTAATGAAGATAGTCGTGTATTCTGTGAGTGAGGTCTAAAAAAATATGTAATAGAAAAAGCAATCGAAAATTCAGAGTATTTATACATCGTAGAGTTCAAATGTATTACAAAATGTTATGCTGAACAACAACATTTTGCGAAGCAAATAAAGTTATGAAATTTGTTTGAAACGAGATAGCTGGAATTGAGTCTGAACTCCACAGAACCATTTATACTAAAACCATTCGCCCCCAGCGCTTTGCGAAACTACGCAGCGTTTAATTTGCATCGCACGTTGTAAAATAATTTGAAAACAAACAAAAAAAATCACACATTTTCAATTACGTTTTTCTCCGTCGCGTTCTAGAAATAGCCAAAAGTAACAAAAAAAAATAGCAAACCTTTCACCTGTTCTGTACAGCTATTTATTTTACATTTATCAAGCTTAAGATAAGTTGTAAGCGCAAAAATGTCTGTGTGTGTGTTTGTGTATATACATACGCGTGTGTGCGCATTTGTAATTTCACAATGAAAGCTTTATAATTAAGAAGGAACATAGTATCCTAGTACACAAAATATAAGTAACATTTAATAGTATTTATTAAGTAAACATTTAAAAAAATCTTTTTTTGCTATATCTTCATATAACAAAATTGTCGTCGGCTCTTCCGCAATTTGAACCAATAATCTCGCGATTTAAACAGGCAGTTCACTAAAAAGTAAAGCGAATTTTTAATATCGATATTTGAAGCCTCATTTGCGATAGCTTCGGCGCTAAATTGCCACTAAGCACCGCAATGGCCCCCATAAAACCGTAAAGCCCTCCATTGCGCCGGCATCACCATAAAAATAGCAATAAACTATAAACCTTTTTAAAATTATGCAGATCAGGTATGAATTTTAACATAAACGATCTGTACATATTTAATTAAATTCCTTAAAAACGAGGTATGTACATTAAAATTCACCTAATGAAGATATTGTTTGTGTATACTATTAATTACGCCTATGCTTATATTATATCTTTTGTTTTCAACTTTATTTATTCACATCAGAAAGTAAGGCATGTAGATGCATCGCATGTCGGAACAAGTTTCGTCCTTTGCGGAATGCGCTTATATCGTTAGGAGATTGTAACTTTGTATTTTACATGTTTTATTTGAAAACGCACTCGCGGCCTTGGAGATGTAATAGTTATTGGCCGTTAGATTGGACTAAGTGAACTCAGTGGTTAGTAACTTGGATTGGCGAGCCGGGGGTTATGGGGTTGATTCCGATTTTTCTTATATGATCAACACAATCATTGATTTCTATTACTTTTGTGTTTTGATCATGGATTCAAAATGTTCTTTCTCATTGTAAATCCGTATTTTTGTTAGTATCCCAAAATAAAATTATGAAACTTAAAACTTAAGGTAATTCGTTGAGTGTTTATATATTATATTATTTATTCGTAATTTAGGTATACCTTAAACAAGGGGTAGGTATCTATAAAAGGCACATTTAATGCTACAAACATTCCCTACCAGACAACCTATAGGCACAACCTTAGCAACGAATGTTGTATATGAAAATATTATTGTAGGTTGTTAATCATAAAATCTATTATTGCGGGCTTATCGCGCCGATCGCTATGTCTCTCGGACAGCCAGCCAAGAGCCTCCTACGGTTAGCTGTTTCAGATAATCTACAGGCATAAACAACGCTAAATCACTTCTAACGGTTTGTTCGTAAGCCGAGTACCGTATATGGTGTCCCGATTCTGGAAACCGACCTTTAATTTCATACATTGACAACTTCTGTAGACAATCGCACGACTTTTATAATGTGTGTTACACGTGAGTGAGGATAAAACGAATATAGCTGAGTCGGGCACACAGAGAGATACTGCATCTCGAGTTGCCACTCCATTGAAACTAAAGCCGCCGTTAATAGGAAAGCATTTGATGAAGATAAGATGACACTCGGCTGACTCGGCTACTTTTTGTAGGCCCCTACGCTTATAGTGTATCGCATGTGTATGATATGAGTATATTTTTTATTGTAACCATTCAGAGAAGGGTTTTCGAAAAGCGCTGATACACCACTACGTGTCCAGTTTGTGGTAGTGTTGTCTTGAAGCACCTTCGAATCTACACTTTATACTTGACGCAAGGTCGTGGGATAGCGTTGATCGAAGTTAAGGTCGATTTGCATTAACATCAAACATACTTGCGGGCTCAGATCGATTGATTCCTGTCTTGGTTCGCTCACGCGAAAATGTGCCTTGTTCGCAAATCCAACAAGGACCACGTCGATTCAAGTAATATTACTGTCAGCTAACGTATCTGCGATGTATTTTGTTAGTCTTAACTGTTATTTAAAATAATAATAATTTGGATAGACGTAGGTGCGGAGGCAGGCCAAGACTCTCCTATCTCGACCGAAAAAGCTCAGATACTAGCTCATGATGGAGCCAAGAGTCTCCGAAACCGGCGAGTATGCATGAAAATAGTGATGAATGTAGACGAAGCACGTCAGATTTTCAAGGACAGAGATATTTGGCACTCGGTGCTCTCTGCCTACCCCGCTAGGAACCTGGCGTGACGGTTATTTATTTATTTTATTCAATAATAATTCGACACTTACTCGGGTCGTATGAGGTCGCTCGGGGTGTTCTACCACTGGCCGGCGCCGACCCGTTCACTGACCGCCGGTCACGAAACGATGCGATATGATCAGTGATAATACATCAGCTGAATGTCAAACCATGTTTACGTTTCGTTTCTAATTTCTAATGTCTTCAAAGCATACCATTTACTGTGGTCACACGTCATATATTTCAAACAAAAGGTTACATGCATGTGTATTTAAATCAAATAAATGATTTATATAATTTAACTATTAATCTCCATAGATGTAATTACGGTATTTATAAATAATTTTATGTAACAATTTCTGAAGCATTTGCATTTATATGTAAAGTTATTTTTCATCGGCCCGTCGATGTTTGTGTTTAATGACTCCGACTTTTGAATCCGAAGTTACAGGTTCAATTCGAATTGAAAAAAAATATTTGAATGATGCACGAGTTTTTGGTTCTGTTTTGTTGAAAATCCTAAATATACTAGTATGTGTTAAGAACTTTATAATTGTACAAACGAGTATTGTTGCTTATCAGCCGTCCGATTAAGGTAAGGGCGCGTTCCCACTATGTCGTAACGACAGATAATCGTATAGTTTTAAGTGTTCACATATAGAACGACACGATTTACTGTCGTCACAACATTTTTTGCAGTGACGACAGATTGTCATTACAAGTGGGGTAACGGCTAGCACAACAATCGTAAAACGATAAAAAATCGATACGACTAAATCGTTACGGCATATCTATCGTAGCCACGATAAAAATATCGTCTCGTCGTTTATATGTGTTTTCCCTTCCCCCTCGCACCCGTGCGCCCCTCGCGACTTTACTCGACTGTAGATTTGTAACTTGCTAATGATGTGTGTAAACGACAAAGCGACTGCCGTGAAACGTTAAACGTTACGATCCAATGGGAACAGCTAGAGACGTTAGTCGTCCAACGATAAATTCATCGTTACGACATAGTGGGAGCGCGCCCTAACAAGGGCCGAGCCCGCTTTGAGACTATTATACAACATTATTAAAAGTGTATTAATTGCCACACAGCAATAAAATACATTAATTATTTCAGTAACAAGAAAAGAAGTTTTGAGCGTATGGCTGGTTGGCTGCTTTTTTTGCGACAGAGCCCCACTCTTCTCTTTGTCACAGAAGGCGGAAGTAGTGAATTTAGAGGGTTGATCGATCTTCTGAGTAGGCTACATACAAAGATCGACAGTGAGATTTCTCTGTCCATGTATTTTCATCAAAGACCGCAATGCGAAGGCCGAGTGAAGATTTTCGTGCGCGTCGCTTGCTATTTGAAGAGTTCTTTGTTCGCACAACAATGTTCAAGTTATATTATTCGATCTACGTAAAATCGACCTAACCGAGTGCCGGCCTCGATGTGAGCCTCAAAAACAATCTATTTTTATAAACTGTTGGATTATAATGGATCGAGAGCAAAAAACACGTGTAACTAATTTGGTTTTATTATAAGTTTGAAGGTGAATTAATAATACTAACTTCCAATTAAATGTTGTAAATATTACTTTAATAGGGGGCAAAGTTCCGCGATTTGTATCGTGTTTTAATAGAGATATACAGGTTTTTCCTTACGCGTACGATTTTACATAAATTTATGTTATACGTGTCATTTAAATTTAAGAGCGAGATTAAAATGATCAAAATAAAGCAGCAACCAATTCAAAACGGTATGCATGATTTTGTACAGTATTAAGGAAGAAAAAGAGTATTAAGATGTTTCGTACAGTATTAAGATTATATAATCTAACTTTAAAGGTATCATCAACATAAATTAAAATGCGTTAACTTTAATAAGGTTTGTCTGTTAATCTAGGGATCATGAGTATTCTATATAGCAACAGTTTGCAAATATTGAAGAAGGACAACAAGATTAAAATAACGTCTGCAACATTTCCGACGCCTCATGTATCATTCGCGGCTTACTCTTAAAAAAAAGGTATCCATCCATTCTCAGGCAGCACAGCAATTTGGGTCTGGTGAATTGCTCGTAATATATATAAAATGCGTTTGCCATAATACAAATATGAAATTGCTGTCACACATACCTGACACGGCATCACGTTGGACTTGTGGAAATTAATTGGCAAGACGTGCGATATTATTCACCCACGAGGGCCACGACAGGGTCCCGCTCAGGGCTGGCAGATTACGTGAACGGTGAGCATTATGTTTATATGTGTTATACGGTTATATTTGACTGGCCCGTTGGTGCAGTGGTTAGTTAACATGACTGCTGCGCCGGGGGTCGTGGGTTCGATCCTCACCCAGGACAAATATTTGTGTGATGAGAACAACTACTTGTTCTGTGTTTGGGTGTAAAACGAAAAAAAAGATATCTATATAAGTATATATTTATATGTATACATGCAGTTTATCGGCCGTCTGGTTACGATAACACAGGCACAATTTTAGTGCCTACTTTGGGATCAGACGGCCATGTGTAGAATTGTCGCAAGATATTATTATTATATAATATGTACGTTTGTCTCCTGTGGCGGGTCTAACTCTTGGGCGCTGACGTCACAATCGCTCTAACAAGTGCGGCTATGCAGGAGGTGGGTTCGGCTGTGTAGCGATCATCGCTACTGGCAAATGACCTTCAGGACATGAACACATACAACAAACGAGAATTTCTATGCATTTATATATATATGTTTAAATATCTAGCTGTCGAGGGAGGTCAAGGCTCTTCTATCTCGACCAAACAGGTCGAGCACTAGCAGATGGGGGAGTCGAGAGCCTCCGAAACCGGCGGATATGCATAAAGAGACCGATGAATGTAAACGAAGCACGTCAGCTTTGCAAGGACAAAGATGTTTTGCACTCCGTGCTTTCTGCCTACACCTCTAGGGACCTGGCGTGACGCTTATTTTTTTAAATTATTTATATCTATGAAGCTTATCCGCCGACTGTATTAACATAGCACGGGTTCTGCCTAATTTGGGATCAGCTGGCCATATGTGAAAGATGTCTGAAAATGTTTATTTTATTTAATATGCATGCAAATTTTCAACTTAATAAATTGTTCCAAGACATATGAGTAATTGATTTTTTTTTTTGGATATATCATATTTATTTCTGTACTTGTCAAACACAATGAAAATAATAATTGCGTGCACAGTATGACAACCCCGCTAGTGTTCCCGACCTCGTCCGTGTCGGGCCACGTGACCCGTCTCGCGGCCGATGTTATGAGTCAATTACAGCGACCTCACAGACGTTTAATAATATTTTCTCATAACCACTCTAGGTACATGAGTTCAAAGTTTGTTGACATTTCGGGTTCATATGACACATGTAATAATATTTTAATCCGTAATACCTCATAAGATAAAAATGTACGAAATAATAGCGGAGAAGTGATATGTTTGCTAGGTCAGTGATATCATATGATTACGTTTATACATTTACAAAGAAGGCAGTAAAATTGTAACATTAATAGAATTATTTAATATTTCTTTATTTTAGATGATTATATTGCCAAAAACTATTGTGTCAAAAATAGTAGATTGTCGCAGTAAGAGGTTGTGGCATGCTACACACATGCTTTGATTGAGACACTTTAAACAGCTGGTAGCCATGCATGAGACAACGTGACTATTGCGGTGAGAGTGATACTGATGACATAGGAAACGATGCAGTTCTTTCAATGGACGATTAACTCTATATAACATCGAATATACTTAAGTATGTGGTTAGGGAACGGTGGTTAGTGAAGCTGACTTCACTGCCGTGGATTGTGGGTTCGAAACTCGCACATAACAAATATTTGTGTGATGATCTCAAATATTTGTTCTCTATTTCACTTTAGAATTATCTATATAAGTATATTTTACATATGTCTGGATACCATAATGCAGGCTTTGCCTAGTTTATAAGTAGATGGTCGTGTGTGACAATGTTCAGAGGTATTATTATTACTATTAATTTACAGAAAATGCCATTCAATAGAAGGAAATTGTTATCCGGGAAACAGTATTTACACGCTCAATAGTCCAGACCCTCTCAATAGTGCATTGTTTGTAAGGTAAACAGAATACCAGATAAAACTTAAGCTATACACGCTTTTTAGAAGATATTCAGTATTCATTTAAGTTGTATTTGAGATTGGTTATGTTTGTTAAACGTTTATAAAATTCAATGACATTGCCACATCGGGTGGTCCGTCTTTTAGACGTAAACTTAAGGTTCAGGACTCATTGTTTAAGTGACGAAATCAGGAAGGATAGACAGACATTGTGTGCTTCACAACAATATGATACACGTACATAATCGTATGTTGTAAATGTGTAATTTGATGCATGTACGATGCAATGGATCATGAATAGATAGATATAGTGTTACTAGTATATTATGCGTGTATGTATATTGGGAATATTTATTTCAATGAGTTTATTTTATTTTATACGTTTTATAATAAAATCATTCATTCAAGTTCAGCGCGTTGTTATACATTCAGTTTGTCTTTGTCCAAGGATCACATTACCTTCAATGAAATATATAGGTGAATGTAAATATACACTTGCTTTTGGAGATTTACGTCATGACGTCATTCAAAATATCGCAAAAATAGCGGACAGAAAATAGCTTATCATATACGGTTAGAAATCCATGTCTATATTATAATTAGGCTCTATCCCGCGCGGGATATTCTGTCAATTGTTTATTATGCAAACAGCGACTCGGCAATGCTATTTAACAATGAAACTGGATCCTATTGTTAACGACGTCAATATAAACGTGCCTTAATGCTTCTTCTTTTTATATTGCATCTCCAATTGGTGAAGGTTGGCTATCAGCTTCTTGCTGTCTTTGTTTTTAGCTCTGCGGAATAGATCAACGGCATTGGCTATTCCGGTCCACTCTCGTATGATCCGCAACCACGACTTCTCTCTCCTACCAACCGTTCGTCGTTACACGCTCCACGATATGAAATTCCCACATCTATCTATCACCGTTTCCTGTAAACTTATATTAGCGAAATAAAACTCGTTGTAAATAATTTCTCCCCAACTCATTTCTAACCGCTACTACGGATGCGAGTAGTTGTGTTCGTAAAAAACTTTCAGGTGAATTGGTGACGGGGATACGGGGAAACTTGGGGTCCGCGGCAGTGGATAAAGTATTATTTCTCCCGTCTCCAGCGGACAACTTGTCCACGTTAGTTTGCGAGTTTAAAACAATTTATTTCGCGTTCAGATGCGAACGTCAGGTAAAAGCGAGAAGTTGTGTGCGGTTAGTTCGTTTTAAAATATATTATTATATTATAGTTTGTAACAAAAATGTATTTCACGACGTGTATTAATGTAAGCCTGTCGTTGGTATGGACAAAGTGCTGTTTAAAATGTGTTGATATATTATTGCGTATTTATCAATAAACTTGTTCGTTTTGAAGGATATACGAGTATGTAGAATGGAAAAAAAAGGAAAAAACAAGTTTTTTATCATACCCTATGAATATCAATTTATTATAACATTAATAATTCTAAATTTAAATAAATATTTTGATATGATATTTTAATGTGCATAACAAAAAATGGAGCATACAATGACCCTTTCCTGTGAATCGTACCGACATCAAATCCAGTTCATTGACCCCTTTGGTCAAATTGGAACATGTCCGAACATGTACATTTCAGTACAAGATAAGTGGACCTCATACACACACGTACACATCCCGGATCCAGGAGCCCCACATTGAATGCTTTAATGTAACAATTACGTGATTCAACAAATTAGCAATTCGTTTTGTATTCCGTTGACTTTATTTATTGTTTGTTGTTTACTTTATCTTGTTTCTTAACATCAACACAACAATGTTGTGGTGGAATGGATTGATAGATTTTATGGACGCCTAGAATAGAACGCTCTAATTGTAAAAAATAACACGTTAAATAACACGTATCAGATCTGTAATAGGACTTTCGAGCAAATTTCTATCGATGCCTACTAATTTGAATACCAAATTCGGTTTGTGAGTGAATCTTTGCATTTTCATATTTAATATTAAGCAGTAACTAAAGCCTATTCTGTTATCAGCAATAGATGTGTAAGGAATTTGTTAGATCTCTCACTTGTGTATTCTGTATAGTGTACACGTGGCTTCTTTAGGGACGTCTTACATTGTAACCTTATACAACCTTTATTTCAAAATGCATCGGTGTATTGTATGATATAGACTGTCACCTTTGTTTTTTACTGCACAGTCATGAACCTCAATTAGCTTTAGGCCATCGGTGAGTACTAGGCGGGTCGATAATATATCTCCTTTGGAAAGTCCACGATAAAAACTCACCGAGGGCGGGAGAAAAGTTCAATTTCACGGTAAAGTCATCTGTCAACTGTCAAGATGTCATCGGACGCTAGTACTGACATGAATTTATTGATGACTGGATTTTTGAGTGTCTTTAGTGTGTGCGCTTTAAATTTTCGCTTTTGTTATATTTTCACTCAAAAAATGCTTAATGCTTTAGTTGTACCTACTTTCGAAGTATCGTTTGTCACATGTAGTTAAAGCACCGTGAAATATGGAATGGTTTCAAATAAAGTAGATATTATTGACAATATTTCCATAAATATTCATTACTAAGAATAATTTGCCACAACAATTGCAATGTCAGTCTGTGCCACAATTGGCTCTGTGTTCCATTCCCGGCCTGGCGGACGTTTGAACCGTGAATAAGTAAATAGAATGTATTGTGTCTAGATGCTACAGCACAAAGCTTTTACGCTGAAGTGTCACGGACTAAAATTTTGAACAAGAATTATATAATTGAAAATTTTGCTCATGTTTGTTTTTTGTTTTACAATTATGTACCTACTTATCTAAAAAAATATTAGAATATAATTTAAAAAAGTTAAAGTCCTCCTCAAACTTTTGAACGTAAATGACGATTGCTGCGACACATGGACTGTTACGATTCACATAAGAACAATGAATGTTGTATTCGATTAAGTCTAACAAATACTGCACAAGCTAAAGATTTGATTTTGAGCGATTACATTAAACTAATTCAAGCCTGAGGACAGATGCAAATAATAAAATATTTCAATCCGAAATATGAGACTTGTCTTGCAAATGCGAGGCCGGTCTCTGAGACCGGTTTTCTCTCGATTAACCATGTTTCACTCTTTGTAGAACCCATCACAAAACACCTTTCAAACTTCCATCACAACAATTCGCTACTTCTCCCATCATTTTCTGTTTATACAGCGAGACATGAATTAGCTTCCAACAAATATCCGCAATTCAAACACTATCGCTACATTGAATCGTATGTGCATACTTGCATATTATATTAATATGAATAATTATAAGTTCGTATGTACCATTGTCCAAACGATTTCCAGCCACAAGTGCTCGTATGTTGGAAGTAATTTAATAAGCAGATAAACTGTGTCTATGGGTCGTCCTTCTTCTTGTTTGGTTTTGTATGTGTCATAAATGTAAGTAAAATATAAATTAATTGATTACAATACAAATAAAAAAATCGTATTTTCTATTGTATAACTGTAATTCCATCTAATACTGAATAAAGTAGCATCTTCACAAGGACCGCGCGTGCCTTGGAGAAATATATGCACCGTTTTATTAAGTATATGAGGTTCTATTTGTGGGAAAACATTGACATCAGCAATTCATAGAAATGTTAATGTTACAATTACCACACAGGTGCAAGTATTTCATGTAAATATATGATCTTCTATTCTAATCTCCATTATTTACACGAATAGTCACACAAATTATATCATAGAAAAATCAATAACCGTTCTATTATATTATTACATAACGTCCTCGATTATGTTATACATGTAAATACCAATCATGAGTCAATAATAACTGCGAGTGAATCCGTTGATTTAAGGACTTAACATCTTTCGAGGGCGTCATATACAATCAATCATCGACCCTATGCAACTAGTAATAAAGATTACTCGACGCGTATTATTGGAGTATTGTATCGTATTGGACGACAGGCATGCGTAAGACCGGTTGTAATTAATCTATGAACAGTTTAATTACGGAACTGTCTGTATATTGGACGTGATGATCGGTATCCTTACAGAGGCTCTATTACACTGTTGCTTTATTAGAAAGATTGCAAGGCTATTTTATTTAAACTTCATTTCGAAATGTACTTGAGTTATTACGAAATTGTAACATTACATACTTTGTGTGGGATTAATTGCTACATTTGTAATTGCAGCGAAATGTTTATACACATCTTCTGTTCAAAAAAATTGTAACCACAAAGAGTTGGATACTCCACATAACGTTTCCAGTTTCTCCGATTATGAGTTAGGCGTATGGAGTGCAAGTATTGTGAAATTTTTGTATAGTTAGGTATGCATTGAAAAACAATCCGGTTGTTGTAACGTTAGCTCCTGTTACAATTGGCGTATATCATTTCGGACAACGGCACGTCGACACGTCCAGCGCGCTCGGCGGGTCGTCGCGCTCTGACTCACGCGCGCGCGTCGACCGCTGACCGCATGCGCCCGCGCCACGCCCGCCGCGCCGACTACCCGCGGAACCGGTACTGGCCCGATCGCAGTTCTATATCGGTCTGTTGTGAGTTTATGATATCGCGTCTCATGTCCGGTTTAGTTAATATTGTTCGTTTTTTTGTTTTTAAAATATATAAACACTTTTTAAATAATACAACAACACTGTGTAATGTAAAATAAAGACATACAAACGTCACCAATGGAGCTTGGGAACATAGAAAGTATTATTTTTTACATCCAATGCTGATTGAGTATTATTTTGTTCTCTTTGTGTTTCTTCCAAAATAAGGACGTTCTTCTAATAATTTGTTTAGACCACCGAATCCACAGCATCATCATCATCATCAACCCATGAATCAATTTATGGAAAAGCCGTATTCTCTATTTTTAATCCGATATTGTTATTTTATTTTGTAATAAAGTGTTATTAGAAGAAAAGAAAATATGTTACGATCCCTTCCGGTACTCAGGCTCTTTTGTCGACCCCTGATAATTGACAAGTGAACAAGGGTATACCCCGATGTATTACCGAATGAGTTTGTGCAATATTCTTGCATGCTCATTATGATCGAAACAATGATATTTGTATTTTTAAAATGTAGTATGTCTCATTGATTTTTGCGTTATAATAATACCTACACCATTTTATGTTCGACTATTATTGAATAGACCGGCCGTTTTTTCTGCTATGGTATTTGTACGCATATGTCGGGGTTTCTATGTATAAATATGTAAAATGTTTGTTGTTATACTTTGAATAGATCGGTGGTTGCTGCAATAGAAGATTCTACTGTTATTCTACGCCTTAGAAATATTAACCTTCAATGCTTTATTTATTATATACTGAAAAAGAAGAAGACCTAAAAAGGTTAACACAATATTGCTTCACTCTCGCTTTTCCGCCAAACAAATGTCAGTGTTTGACCGAAAACTTCATAATCGTACGTGTATTGTTATTTCCGATGAAGCGATGTATAATAAAAATGCGAATTGCGGAACCGGCGCGGCGTGTGGACTCGACTAAAATGGGAAAAACACGAAACGTTCCAACTTAGAGTTATAGAGCGGGTGTTATAGCCGTAGCGTAATTGACGCGCGAACGAGGGTGGGCACCGCCCCGCACGCACTTACATTACTAGATGGCTTTGTTCAATATTCATGTACCTAATATTTATACATCACCGCATTAGGGCCTTACAAAGGCACGTGTAACGAACGCGAAAATTGGATGACTCGTCTCGTTTTTTTTTTTTTACAAAATATTCAATTTTATGCCATTGTTGTAATTTAACTTAGAGGTGTATGAATATTTTGTTCAATCTACTGCTAGTATTGCCGTTATAATGGTGTTAAGTGATTTGTTCTATACAATTAATTGAGATACATTTATTTGTATATCGGGAGTTTTGTTATGATTCTCGTTCACTTTATTAAAACAATTGTTTTCTGTTTGTTTCAGGTATGAAAAGTGACTTTCGTAATGTTTATCTTCGGTTTGTATAGCGACTGTATTGGTGACGATGTGAAGACAAAGAGACGCCAAATCCCGCGCTTCCATTCTGAGAGGATTAAAAAAGTTAAAGCAATCAAAACTTCAAAAGTTTCCCGTTTAACTTCAATCGTTGTTATTCTGTTGGGTAACTTTCGAGTGCTTAAATAAAGATAGACATTGTTAACGAAGGTATATTCATTATACGTTATTCGACTACCGAACTAGAAACAAGTTATCGCGAAGGCGAGCGAAGGAACAAAGTGTAGACTTTAAAACTAATAATTTGTAGACCACGTTAACGAGACGCAATTAATGTATCATTAACAGAGCAGGTAGGGAAGTACTGGTCGTTTTTTAATATGGGCAAAGTGAGCATATTGTTATATGTATAGACGTGTTGTAAAGGGTGGGCCTCGGAGTTTTGCGAATTTGAAAAATTCATAAAAAATAAAACCAAAAGTAATATTAAAACCAATT
>DVPR01000586.1:0-13233 GCA_018239345.1 Oxynetra stangelandi
GCGGGTCCCTGGGCAGCCCGTCGTGGCAGCCCAGCGCGGGGTGCACGACCCGCGCCAGCAGCGCCCGCACGCGGCGCCAGCCCGGCTCGCCGCCGCGCACCCGGATGCAGCGCCCGGCCTCCGTCCGGTCCGCCACCCACTCGTCTTTCCAGCCCTGTATTTCAAAATGTATATAATTAATTAAACAGTAAAGAACATAAATTTTTTATTGAATAAAATTTCTACTCCGCAGAGTTTTAATTTAATTTTGTTTTACAGTTTATTTCATTTGTACCTGAAATGTTTCTTAATATCTTAGTCCCATTGCTCCCTCATCCCATCCCTTTTTATTACTTGTCCTATATCAGAATAAACGCTTTTATATTTTCCATGTTTTATATATTCTCGTCATAAAGAACATACTTTGATTCAATAATTGTAAAAGATTTCGTAATTTAAAAAAAGATTTCCGGACATCACCACACACAGCCACTTCATTCTAGAGTAGGCACTTTAGCTGTGCCCATGTCATGGTGATCACTTGAATTTTAAACTACACACATATAAATCAATATAAGTGACCTTTATGTGTACATAGGCACACTTACATAGTTTTTTTTTATAGGGAATATATAAATCATATAATTAACAATATACTGCTTATAATTGTAAAAGTAATGGCTTACTTACGTTGAATCTGAGGACGTCCGTGGCGTGGTGATGGACGAGGTGGTCGTGCTCGTCCTGCGGGTCACCGATCTGCAATGATATTAAATTATGATATAATATATATGAATGTGTAAGGCTTATAGAGACAGAAAGAGAGAGAGAGAGATCTTTCTCCCTAGCACACTCCGTAAATTTTTTCCTTGTTACAAAATTACGTTCACCATCATAATTTTTAATCATGAACAGCTAATAATTTTTAATTATGAAAAACTAATCAAATTTATTCATGAACAATTAATATTATATAATCATAAACAACTATAAAACTAGGTGAAGTTGCGAGAAGTCAAGTATGAGCAATTGGCATGTGAACCATTTGCCCGGAGCGACTATGTCACCTGGTAGATGACCCCGCACTCCTTGCACTGCGTGGCGCCGAAGCGCTTCTGTCCCGCGTCTATGACGTACTGGTCGCTCGCACTCCTCAACACCAGCCGCCTGTCCTTCTCGGAGCCTGCAGCCAGATATAACGCGTTTTGAAATATATAACTTAAATACAGTTACACAGAAAAATGGGAAATATTCAAATATGAAAGAGGATATTAGTTATTAATATGCTAACGAGCTATGGATGTTTTGTTTGACAATAAAGTTTTTATTATTACATATTATTAGATGAATTTCGAAACAAGATAAAACTCACGTAGTCACGTCGACGACTGGGGCAATTCCAGGCGACATCTTTCACGTCAAAATAGTTTTAAGACTATGTCATTAAAAACACCCATCAATGCATGACTATGGAAAACAGCAATGTTGAGTGCGAAAGTATGTCCAGCAGTGGACTGAAATAGGCTATCGATGATTTGCAGTATTAAATACCTATAGATTATGAAGTATACACACATAAAACCAGATAATTAAAAAGACTAAGCTAGGCTGTTTAATACTTAGCCAAAAGGCGGTAATTGCGGTCTTATACATGGAGATTAATCTTACCCTATAGTAATAATAAAAGTATTGGAGCTCATTAATCCAATATAAACTCACCTTTCGTACTCGGAGTGGATATTCCTGGATTGGGATTGCTGAAGATGGAGAACACCTTCTGTGACTTCTCGGGTTTTTTCGACTCCGTGGCTACTGATGTCGATTCTGAAGAGATTTTTGATTTTTTAAATTAGAAGTTCTTAACAAGCATACTGGATTTTATTTATACTTCTAATTCAAATTGTTTTATTAATTACAAGGCATATATATTATGCACACCCTCAATGAAGACATAATTAATTAAATTAAAAATATAAGAAAATGTAATATCCACAAAGAAACACACATAAGTGAGTATTTATAAACATGTATGAATATAGGTATAGAATTAATATAGCAAATAATACTGTAAAATGTTGTGTTGAAATTTTCGAAATACGGTAAGTATAAATAAAAATCCAATGCGGCTGGTGTTAACAAGGCCTGGGATACGCGTGGTCACGTGTGTTTATGTCGATGCCATAATATGATGGCATCATACTCAATATTTATATTACATTACCCGTGGTGGCACAAAAGGTGACCATAATATTTGCAAACTATAAGGACTCGTGAGAATGTAATCGATTATATAGGGTGATGACGCATCACAGTTAAAAACCGTTGAAGTCTGTCCACACCTTTATGTATTACCAAGGTAACTGCTTTATTAGTAATTATGCAGCATTTCTTATCTAAAACCAACGATTTCATACATACATACATACATAATATAGAAGTACAGTACTCCTTTCATTCTATTTCCCATAAGGTTAGGCAAACACTCGATCCTCATAGTCAACAATTTTTTAGTTTTATTTTTGTTAACGTTATAGTAAAGTGCCGAAGTGGAGTTTTGCAAACATTGTACAGCTTAGCGAGCATTATGGGGAACTCTAAAGTGCTTAGATTTTCTTACAATGTTTTCCTTTTCAAGTCATATTTAATCTCACAACAGAACATACACACAATGTAAAAAAATGAGGTACGTACGCTAGGATTTGAACCCGAGACCCTCAGAGTAAGAGGCTCAATTCTAACTATCAGAAGTTGGACAGGGTGGTCACTCACCAACTGCCGCCATGGTCTCCGTGGAAGCGAGGACCGCCTGCGCGTTGATGTTGTTGGACTGCGCCATTTGTAGGATCTGTTCGTCGAGCATTCTGAGCTCGCGTTCGATTTCGTCCAAGTCCGGGATCTCTTCTTGTTCTGGAACATGTTATATAAATAATTAACTCAATCACATCAGTTTTATGTTGAAATGCCAATGACCTTGTGAACTAAGAGACTCATAAACGAGCAGGCAACAGTCTCAATGAAGATTATCATTTGTATGGGTTTACAGAATTCATTTAATACGGTTGTCGTCACTTCTCGGCATGGTCTACTTACAATTTTGAGTTCTAAATGAAGGGCTGTTTAAAACACAATCCACTCACCAGGCACAGCAGTTCCGTCTACGAGGATGTAGCCCCCTTCGACGGGCAGAAAATGCCCGTCCTTGGGTATGTCGCCGTGGCTGGCCGCGTGGCTGTCCGCGTCCAGCATCACGACGTCGGTGGTCGACTGCGGCACCTCCACTTGCTCCACGCGACCTTCATTCCCCTGCGCCTGGACACAGTTTTGCCGCTCCGCATCCAACGCGCTCTGTGGCAATGTTACGCCGTCTTGTGAGGATCCCAACTCGACTAAGTCGCTTCCGGTGTCCCGCGGCAGGCTCTGCGTGGCCACAGGCACCGCCGTGACCGGCTCGAAGATCTCGCTGGTCTCTTCGATAACGGTGCTGTTGAAGCACGGCAGCTCGTTTCTGGTGGCGCTGCTGTAAATCAACTCCGACTCGGGCACCTCCTCTTCCGTCCACTGGCTCAGGAGCGCTTCTATCGTTTGCTTCTCCTTGTCGAATGGATCGGGTTTCTCTGACACTAAAAAATGTATAAATATCTTGAGACATATCCACACGCACAGCCGTCTGACATAAGTAAAGCAGTTAGGCGATGCTTGCGGTACATCAAACATTCGATAAATTACAACACTATACAAATTCACTCATGTATCCTGTACGCGCCATATTTGTTTCAAAGTCACGTTATTCTGTTACGCAACTTAATTATGTTTTTTACCCACACAACGACCAAATCTTTGTGCTCATGAGGCTCATTTGTCCTGGGTGGGAATCGAACCCACGACGCTGAGTAGGGACAGCAGTCGAAACTTAAGAAACTCAATGGTGGAGGGCGGGCGTCGTATATTTCTTAAGGTAAAATATCTTTTTATTTATTACACAAACAATAAAGACTACACCAGAACAGACAAATACATATTAATTACATTGATTTCAAATTATTTTCAGCTAAAAGTCTGGACGTGATGATAAGAGCAGAGTAAGAACAAGTCAAATAGCATCCACTAAGGCAATATTTAAATTTCAACTTTAACCACCATATTACGTTATTAAATAAATGAATACATGATACGCCTCAAGAATGAAGTACCCACCATTCAGCAGCTCCTGAGACGAATTCTGACTCAGCATAGAGGCGTCTTCATTCGTCGAAACATTAGAAACAACACTGCCACCCAACACACCGTTATTGCTCTGTTGGCCAGCGGTGTTCCCGTTGACTCTGCTGAATTGCAGTTTTTGTACTTTCGGCTTGCGGATCTTGTGTTTCACCCCCATATTTATCTGTCCGGGCTTCCTCTTGGGTCTGTGGGACTGCGAGTGGGCGAATGGGCGCCGATGGTGCGTGTTGGCTGCTTCTATCGCGTTAGACAACTTGGTTGAGACGCTCGTGTTGAGATCCGGGTTCGGCTTGCCGTAAAACGACTTAGCCGATAATATCTCTTTCAGCCGTTCGCCGTTGAAAAGGGACAGGCGGGCTTTGGGCGCTGTGCTTGGATCCAATCTCGGGTACTTCGAGCTCGGCGCACCGTCCGGCACGCCGTCGTGGAGACGCTTATGACTCTTCTCGCTGTCGCACGTCGAGTCGGGGCTCTCTTCTATTTCCACAACCGATCTACGGCTGTGACCTATCTTTGGTGGCGACTTGGTGTCAGAGGTATTATTGTGTGGAGTCTTCTGCATCTGCGTCGGCGACATCACGCTGCTCATGTCCATCTTGGTCAAACATACAACGGCATTTTTCATCGGGGTTATGTTCTTCTTCTGTTCTAACAGAATACCTTTGAAGCTTTGGAATTTTGGTGTTAACTTGTGTATCCTACTCGACCGTCTAACCGACTTGGTTGGTGTGTTCTCCTTGGAATCCGTGCCGGAGTCTGTGTCGAAGTTGAGATCTTTTAAGGAGCTGCTGCAGCTCTCGGTGTCCGCTATGAGGCTGGCCAGGCTTTTGCGAGCTCGGCTCGAGGTAGACGAGGTTGTGTGCACGCTGGCACAGGAGTGGGTGGACGACGGAGTGCCTGGATGATTTTGTAGATGAGGCGTGGCTGGTGTCGACAACGATCCCATGCATCTGGACTCGGGATAGTGGCGAGTCTGATATTTTTTGAGAGTGAATGGAGATTTCATAAAGTTCTTTAAATCCCGACTTTCTATCATCTTCTTCGAGTGACTTCTTGATCCACCTGTGAATAAATAAAAGATTCATATGTAAAATATTTCATATCACTGAAACAAGGGGATGAGTCAAATGTTTATCTATATCTTGTTCAATTACATGGAGATCATTATAAGCGACATAAGTGGGATGCCACCAAGTCATCGAGTCATAAGTTTCATGATTTCTACGTAAATTGGCAAAATTATCTACTATTTGGTGTTGGCCTTGTCTCAGACTTCGACAGCGATCAGACCCGATTTAAAATATTTGGCGAGAACTCAAAGGCACGAAGCTATCGTCACGATTACCCCTCCATCATTATAACGTGAAAATGAATTGTCTAAATTATCATATGGTGCTTGTGGAATTTCTTATAATATAAATTGAAAAAAATATTTCATGAGTTCTTAGATTTCATGTAGTTGCTGAAGAAAATATGTGAAATTAGTGATTCTAGATTTATATATATAATTGTAATTTCTATGTGTAACTATCACTGTATTAAAAAATGAACTAACCTAGCCGGATTTTGTAAAAATCTCAATAAGTTTTTTTACGAATATTAATGTGAGATCAAAGACTGTAAGGTGTGCGCTGAAACCTCACCATTAAAAACCTTTTGTACGGACTGAAATGCTGGTGTAATCAATCACTGCACCAACAGTGTGGACAGAGCTGGAGGTCATAGGTTCAATTTGTATGCAGAAAAAATATTTGGGTGATGAGCACAAGCTTTTGTTATGTCTGGGTGTGACTAAAATATGTGTATAAGTACATGTGTGCATGTGGAGTTAATCAGCCATCAGGTTACCGTAACAGAAAATGCTTAAGTATGTATATTCAGATTAGTTGATTTTGTGATGCCCTAAAGTTTATTGGTGCATATACAAATATTTCATGTAAAAATTAGTAATTTATTTTGAAGTATAACTCATTATGGACTACCATATGTTGTGCATTCATCATAAGCCAATACATTGATGAATAATACATGTTTCACATTCAAGATATGTTTAAACATGGTCCAAAATCAACCACCATTGAATTCCAAGCTTAATACTCTCCACTCTTTATATTAATATATCAACATATACCTATTTTTGTCAATTTATTCAAAGTATAAATGGATATCAACCACTTGGTATGCAATAAGCAAACATACTCAATATTTATAAAAATAGTTATGTGCAAATGTAACCTTTGTAATGTAATAAAGGATACATTATGTACACCAAACGAATGAAGGTTAAAGATAAGCTGAGAGCGGATTGTATATTCACAAAGAAAAACATGACAGCATTTTGGACACACCATTCAACTTGAGTTTTCATGAAAATTAATACAAAGTTGTGTTATAGTGAAGTTATATTATAATACTATAAAAAGTTATATTAATGGTATACTAAAGTACTATTTAATGTTTCATAGCATCAACCAATTTTATTTATTCATCCACCAACAACTCTACGGAAAGCCATGACTTTGAAAACAGCAAGTGATATTTTTATATATATTCACATAAATAACCCATCTACTCTGTCTTTATGGTAGTACTACCTCATCCAGAGTTTTTATCACAACAGCTACCAAGTGACAAGGCTGTTTTTTTTACTATCTATTATATTATATTGAAAAAAGAAATTGTGTTAAAATTTTATTTTACTTAAAAAACTATACCCATCATAAAAATATCACAGATTTCTGTTTGCTATTTCTATTTCTGCCTGCCCCGCTAGGGACCTGGCGTGATGGTTATTTATTTATTTTATTTCTGTTTGCACATGGATCATATATACTATTACAAGGAGCCTCTATGAAGGCAATAGGACCCAAAACAATGTTTGTTAGAATTTTTGTCCACATCTGTTTGTTTGTGTGTATTTTTAATTTGTAATTATTTTTGTGTTCAGGTATTTCCCAAAAATATAGATATAATCAAGAACAAGACTCAATTTTCAAAAAGACTACTTTCCTCGTGAGAGGCACAGGGCACAGGTCCTTTCAGAAACAGTTGGTGCAGGGACATAGTTTGCCACACTTGTCAACTGTAGATTGGCAGACTATATGCCTTAGAGAACATGGATAACTGTAAGTGGTGCAGGTTTTCCCACTATGTTTTCTTCCATCATAATGGCTATTAATATTAAACATTTAAAAGGCGTATTAATTTTGACAAAAAACATATGTGCCTGCTAGGATTTGAACCCAGGACCTTAAAAGAGGCTAATAGATTTTAAAAATTGATATGTTCAATGTAAATTATTCTATCTATAAAAATACAGAGACATATGTGAGTAAGCCTATATTATTGAGACACTTAAGTGTAAGAATATTGTGAATAAAAGTTATCTTTGCCAAAGCTGTATCTGGAGAGGCTGAGCTGGCACTTCAGATTAGAATAAAATATCATACATAAGATGTATATGGCGTCTGCTAATCTAGTGGAGATGTTTATCAGTATTATAAAGCCTTGATATGCCCTAACATGCTCACATCTGTTATGCTTTCTTTTCATATTTGAGATTATTCAATGAAAATTTATTATGGTGTATAACTGCAACTCTTTTTATTATTCAAAACTGGGTGAAGCAGTCACTGTAAATACGAGGGACCACAGCCATACAAAGCCACCCTGCTCTAGTGTCAAGTGGCGATGATTTATTTAGTTAACAAAGAGATTACCAAACAAGAAGGAATTATAGTTTACAATTGATATGCTATTACTGGGGTCCCAAGTAAAACTCAGTAATATAACAACTGTTGACATTTATCAAAAATTCAATGACCAGTTATATATCATGATTAGGTCAGCAAACAATTTATAGGGTCCTAGATAAATAAATACTTACGCCAAAGCATCTTTTCAGGAGTCTTTGGGGTGTTCTGATCTGTCTCATCCCCAGAACTGGAATCGAGAGTACTGATGATGCCCAGGTCGCAGTCATCGCTGTCGCTCTCACTATCCACCACGGAGAGCCGTCTATGCTTCGTAAGTGTCTCCCGTGAAGATTCCAATTCTGCCTGGAATAACCCTTTCTTACGTTCCGACATTTTCGGAGTGTGAGTATGAGGTAAACGCATGGAGCGACGCGGTGTTGTCTCAGCCATTTCTGCGACACTTAATTAACACTTTTCAATAAAACGACGCAAAGTTATCTCACACGCAGCTGCCCCACAATGTTACATGGTGAGCATTATGAAGTTTTAACAATGAAATAAAACACTTTCTTTACAAAGTTAATAACTCAATTCTCCGAGTGTTCGTTTATAACAGAAATTAACGGTCCGCTTAAGCAATTGTAGCAAAAACTAGCATCGAAAACTTTTTACAACGTTAGCCAACAACCATTGTTCACACTTGTTTGGCGCGTAAACATCTGTCACCTGCGGTGTTTATAGTTAAAAAAAGATTTAATGTGCACGAGCCTGACAAAATAAACTCTTATTTATCATGGACCTATTAAGAAATAATTACATATATCATTTTAGTTAAAAATAATTTATTTCAACAATACTTTCGATAGAAAACAAATTTGTCATCATTACATATAGCAACATTATATCCAAAAGTTCGCGCCATTTTACCACACTTTAAAAAACAGAATGATGAATAGTTCACTCAACACAAAATGAATTAAATACGGTATATCTGCTCTTTTGTTTCAATTGATTTTATACTCATTGAAAAGTATTTCTAAGATGAATTTTAACACGTTAAACGATTATTTCCTTATGATTAATTAAATCAAATATTCCTATATCTGTTCCCATTTAAATACCATCATATTAGTAACCAACTTTGACAGCACGCTGCAGATATTTTTCCAATAAATAATAATAATAACAATTTTCTTACTTTTAGTTGATTTTGTTTGTATTTTTTTAACCATTCCCTGGCAACACTATTTCAAGCGTAACTGGTTAGGGCGGACCGGTTGGGTCATGCTTGGCCGATATGTATGTCTAATGTTAATGTAGAAAAAATACTGTATGTACAATATGAATTATACATTAATAAATTATTATCAACAAATAGTTTTTACGAGATACTATCTTTGTTTAAAATGAAACAAGTCAAATATGAGATAATATGAAAAATACACCCGTTGGTCTTTGTTCTAGGTCTATTTGGCAGCCGTGTGGTTGAGATAACTCAGACACTACCAAAGTACTTAACTTGGGATCTAATGGCCAAGTGTAATTTTAAAAAATCGTTTAGGCAGATGTTTCGAGAAACCAGATATTCCAACTGAATGTAGAAAAATTGTAACACGATTGTATCTAATCTGTAGCAGAACGCACACTCGTTAGTTAGTAGATTTTGTAAATAAATAAAATAATTTAAAAAAAAAAGTGATTTTCGAAATCAGATTTTGATTTCTAATCTCAGAATGACATTTGAATCATCGATTAAATTTTATTAAGACAATAGACAAAAAATACTATCTAACCAGTATATAGTCAAAGTCTTAGGGCTAGCAACGCATGGTGTTGCTGAGCTCCACAGATAAAGGCCACCACTTGCCATCAAAGTTGCATTAAGTTTGCTTGTTCATCAGCTAACGTAACAAAAAATGTATATAAATAAGTATATATCTGAATGCAAATCGCTACATTTGCGGTGGCGATTCCGATCCGATATCAGAAATGTCATTTTTATTATAAGCTATTGTCGTTTAAAGCCTTTAAGATTTTTACGCCGTAAATATAACGAAGTGATGGTTTTAAATGTTTCAGAAAAAAGCGTAAAGTAAAATAATACCGAATAACTGTAAGTGTCTCAAACGAGTATTTCAATCTAAAATAATCTATTTGTCTCCCTAACAATATCTATACCTGTTCAGTTCGAAATCTTTGCGAAACCGCCTTTGCTTAAAAACCACATTCGCCGGAATTTTAAAATGAAACACATATTTATGAATATAAATTTGGCATTCTAAATTTAAATTTATAATAATTCATAGATACATATATGTTATGAGAGATTTTTTTTGTGTAATATGTATTGAAGACAAAGTCTACCTTCAGCCATTTTTAGCACGGTGCACTAAGCCGATGAACTGGTTGAATAACTATATTGTTAATAAAATAACTGTAAATAATAGGTAATAAATATTTGAATACGTTTTAATTTGTAAAATATAATTAAGAGGGTTAAGTATGGCTAATTCTTTATTTTTCTTCTTTCTACACATATATGTATGTATATATAAAGGATTTACAATTTACAATTTTATATTCAATGTAGACTAAAAAATCTTCTTCCATACTACATTTAAACACCAATCTACACGGGAACTTGTGAAATAAAATAAATAAAATAATAGAAGTTATATTACATTTGTCTTATTGGTAACAAATAATTTTGCTACATTATTTTTAAACTAAGATAATTTTTTGACATTTTATAAATAGAATGCTTAACTGTGCTACTTAGTGAATATTGACATTACCGATAATATAATATTAAGACATTCAGCAATGGATATACTATTTGATTTTACAAGAGAAATGTCCAGATTTATTTTTCTTTCTTTAATATGGCGCAATAATAATTTCAGTGAATAAGCCGTTTACAAATGAACGTTGGTTACAATTTAATGGCTCATTAAATTATATTGTCATCAATTAAATTTACTAATCGCGGTCGTTTATCGCAGACGATACGACAAGTTTTAATAAGGGGGTGGGATTTATTCCCCTGGTTTCTGTAAGAATGTTTGTGCTTGGAAGCCAAAATAATCGCTTAATTAATCAGCTTGAAAATATCATATTATAAACCATCAGCTCGCACTGGAGCAGCGTGGAATAGTTGTCAAGGTCTGCCAGTTGCGAAAAAAAATGTATGCCTACCAAAAGTACAGGAAGTGGCAGTCGTGTAATTTTATTAAACAATTTGCAATTCAACCCTGTACTATTTAAAATTCAACTAATGTATAATTATTGTGGGAAAATATTTTCTTTAAATTTATTAATTAAATATAATCGTTATTCGAAAAATACGTAGGTATACATCTGTAATACAAATAAATTCAGGCCCGTCTTCCCAATGGGCACTGTGAGCACATGCCCAGAGCCCCGCGATCCATAGGGGCCCCTTTTTCCTGCCAGACCACCAAACTATCACCTATATTTATTACCGAAAAGTACATTTATTTCAAACAAATTCAAATTTCTCCTATGACACAAACATAAAGGCCCCTTTAACCCAATGTGCCCAGGGCCTCTTTAAGCTTAAAAATGGCCCTGAATAAATTATTATCATTTTAAAAGTATTCAATATATTATTAAAAATTTTCAAGAAAGTAAAAAATGTTTGTCCTCAGTTTTACCGCCATTCCCTAACCGATGTACCTTATATACTGCTATGCAACTGCACTTACATAGGCATGAGAGGAACATGAAAGGATGCTTCAAGTTCTAGTTCTAAAGTAGGTCTCAATCACTGCCCATATTGTATTTTTTTTCCATCATCTTAGATTCAGCGATATCTAACCAATCAATCAGCATGTCAAAGCTTAAGCTTGTCAAAGATTTAAAAGCAAAAAGCTTAATTATAACATAAACTTTACGGTTTTAAATATTTTCATAAGTGGTATAATCAATGATTAAATTGGAACGTTAATTAGACAATATTAAAATTAAGACGAGCGGAGTTGTCTGAATGTGTTGTTGGTCTTTACCATAACATGTGCATTTGAATATAAAAATGGCTGTACGACAAATAGATTCAGTGGATCTTGTACTGTAAAACCCTGGCATAAGTGTTCTATTAAGTTAAACAGAAAATACTTTGGAAGTAAAAAAAATATGTAGCGAGCGCATTGAAACGTGCAAATCGACGAAAACCATAAGCCGCCCATTTAAGATAAAATACACTAAAATAATAAATACATTTAAGCGCATGGAACACTTTGACACCTTTCAGGTTTATGATCGTTTTACATATTCATTCTGACACGCAGTTATGGCATTGCTAAAGATTTTATTGGGCGTCTTACGAGGTATGGCTGCCGAGGTACGACTATCAAAATATGAAGTTCATTAAGTGTATATATATTATATGTGTATCTTACAATGAATAAATGAAAAAAACAATTTTAATTTGAATTTGAACTTACAAAAATACAATCCGCTACAAAACATTTAAAGCTTTTTTGTAAACAATTTAATAATAATAATTCATTTCATAAGACATTTGTTACATCTTTAGATGTATATATTAGTTCAAATAAATGCTACCTTTTCAGGAATATACAATATATTTGTCAAGCTAGTAGTTCAAATAATATGGACGTGAAAATTAAACTTGTAATTTATCTCAAAGTAATTATTATTATAGCACAAAATTATGTTAATTGTAACTGTTAAAATAGACCCTAAGTGTATAGTAGCGTAGGTTATAAGTTTTCCCGTGCAAAATGCTCGTAAATACATCCAATACACAAAATGACAATTTTTATACAGCTTGGAGGTTCGTTTTATTGCTTTTATATATGATGGTACGGTAGCGATGTTTATTTCTACGGCCAAATAATTGTTATTAATAAAATAAAATGTTTACCGTGCAAATTTTTATGAAGAGTCTCGTTAACAACTAATACTTCGGGTAATTTTTCAGTTGTCTATTTTCGCAGCGGCCATTTGTAATTGCTACATTGTCTTCACATATAAAAATTCCTTATGTCAAACTTATACTTACGCATATAAGAAACTTGAATGACATTAAAAAAAGCACCTGTAAAGTTTTAATATGTAGACATCTTAACAAACTATAATCTACCCTTACAAGTCATCTGTGACCCAAAAGCGCTACATAACGTGAACTGTATGTGAATACGCAATAATACAATTTCAGTAAAACAATATGTTAAAGCCATGACGCCAATCACTACGCACTATGGCGTCGATAGTTCAATTGTATGAAGAGACTGATGAATGTAGACGAAGCACGTCAGGTTTGCAAGGACAGAGATGTTTGGCACTCCGTGTTCTC